>PKMM01011595.1:263446-284379 GCA_002933915.1 Eutrema heterophyllum
GGGGGGGGGGGGGGGGGGGGGGGGGGGGGGGGGGGGGGGGGTGGTTGTGTTCTTGAATCTCTATTCATTTCGCAGTCGCGATAGCGAATAAATCATTTTCGTTTCATAGTTTCTGGCGATAACGATAGTGATAAAGTTCAACGATTATTTTTCGTTCGTTTCAGTCGCTGTGATAGTGACAGATTTCAGTGATTGGTTGCTGAACCGAAATTTTAAAACGCTAAATTTTACAGAGACTGAAATTTCTAATCGCTAGTCGCTGAAATCTGTTGCTGATCGTAGTCGCTGATTCAGCGATAGCGAAACGAATAAGATTTAACCGTTGCCGCTAACCGCTGATCGTTGGCGGCTGCTAAACGAACAACAAAACATATCACTAATCACTACTGCTGATCGCTATGGCCAGGGACTACGATACGAACAGAACTATATATTGTTTGGTTCTCTTCCGTTTTCAAAACTTTACAAAATCACCAAAAACAACTAGATACAAAGTTTGTGCTCACGAAGAAATTTCGAAATATCGTTTTAGGTTGCTGATGATTCTCAAGGGAGATGAATGTTAGAGGAACTAGCATCTAGCGGCGTGGATACTTCCTTTTGTGTGGTAAGATCATAAAAAAAAAAAAAACCGTTTTGATACAATATTTATATCAATCAATGTAGATAAAACACACAATCCTTTCTTGTTCAATCTCAGACCGCTAAAGATGAGCTTCACATTTTAATTACGTCATAGTAGATAACCAAACGTGGGTAAACAGTCTTTTGTTATGTTGTGTCTCTGTGATATCATTTTTGCTGATTATACAATATGATACTATTTCTTATAGGAATACTCGTACGTGCATTTTCACTCCAGGATATCCTCCTTTGCTCCCAGATGACCTTACTGAATCTCTCCTTTTATCTGTGCTTGATGGAGTAAGAGTTCTATATGTAAATGGAAGGTCTCGTGAAGCCGAATTGCTTCTTACCCAAAAGGTGAGAAAAAACAAGAAAATGCTCTCCTTGGTGTGTTTTTGCCTTCACACTTCCACGGTTTTACTTAGTTCTGTTTAATGTATGTTTCAGCTCTTTCTCACTCGTATATGGTTTTTTTAGTCGGATGATTAGTTAGGAATCTGCTTTGTTTACCTTATTCATTCAAGCATACCACATCATGGTACACTGGAAAGTTGTTGTAAGAGATTTGTTTCTTACGCAGGCACATAGCAAGAATATATCCATCTTAATTAATGCAGAGAAAAGAAGGGAAGGGCTTAACGAGCTCCTTGACTTAGCTGATTATGCCATTTGCTCTACAAACTTCCCTCAGGTTAGAGTGTTCATATGTTGTGATGTTCAATATTAGAGAATCATATGTTTTACCACTTTCTTGGAAAGCAACGCCAAATGTGGAAAGATTCATGATTCTTCGATGATTTGCGAAATCTATTAGTAGACTTATTGAGAGCTGAAAATTAACCTATGTGTACTTCTGCTGAACTATAAGGCTCATTCTACTTTATTTGATACCTGCAAAATATTCGATGAAACTCCGGAAATGTGTTAGCTGGTTGCATATGTTCTTGCATCAGTTTCATCACAGTTGGGTCTGTATAATCCTAAAGGATAAGACTTGTTTGATTGGAACAGGATTGGACAGAGGCACAATCAGCACCCAGTGCGCTTCTCTCTATGCTCGTTAGATTGCCGAAGCTAAAATTTGTGATCATGACTTTGGGAGAATACGGTTGTATGATGCTCGAGAGATCATCGGTGAGTTCTTGTCGATTTTCCCTATTTATGATTATACAACTTCTCTCGTGTATGAACATTTTCATTCCTTTCCATAACTACAGAGGTTCTAGAATCAGAAGAAGAGACAGACATAGATGAACTACACGAGTCTCTGAAACAAAGCACAGACTTTACAAGTGTCTTACCAGTCTGCAATTCATCGGTAAATAACGTTTTCAGATACATATTTGCTCGCAAATTCGACAATGGGTTAGATGAAAACATATTTATATATTTCTTTTACCATTTTTTTTCAGGTGGTGACTAGATTGGCAGGGAATGTTACAGGGAGATTGGTTATAGTAACAGCTGAGAAAATACCTTCATCGGAGCTGATGGACACAACCGGTGCCGGTGATGCGTTTACAGGAGCTTTGCTCTATGGTACTACTGATATGCTTCCCTAAACCGTAGTAAACCAATTGTTAAACCAAAACGAATCTAACCGACTCCAATCTTCACAGGTTTGTGCACAGATATGGCTTCAGAAGAAATGTTGACATTTTTTTTTTTTTTTTTTTTTTTTTTGAATAAAATGTTAAATTTGATTCAAAAAAAAAAAAACGTTTTGACAACTTGATTCTGACGTTTTTCGTGGAATACATTAATTCAAGCAAAAACACATTAACACATTATAACACATTACAATAGATTTTTATTGAGGTGTTCTTGTGGCGAACCAAGTTCGCAAGCCGTCCTCGTACTTTTCCACACCTTCCCTTCGGATTGTACTTAGTCTGTTACGGACCATGACATCAATCTTCTTGATGAGTAGGTCGCTTGTAGTTGGTTGCTCTCCATGCCTCCTGCTATTTCTTTCACACCAAATCGAGTGAATAGATGCTTGTAAGACATACCTCAAAATAAAGGTTTTTGTTGAGTTAGTAGCCGGACGTGAAATGTGATCCATGATCTCAGACCATGTCGCCGTGAAAGCTGCCTCCATAATTTGGCATGTTAGCGTTTTCCACACTCTCATAGAGTATGTGCAACCAAAAAAGATATGTTCCAGTTTTTCAAGTGGTTCATCACAAAACGAGCAGCCCTTTGCAACGTTTAGATTCCACTTTTCCATACGCTCGCCCGTCGCTAGTCTATTTTTTGCCGCTAGCCACGTGACAAAGGAGAGTTTTGGTGTGGCACCCGGAAACCATATACCAAGATAGGGACTCCACATTGCCGTTGGAACCCGCATTAAATCCCTTGTCTCTTTGGAGTTGAAACTTGGTTTATACGTATCTCCCTTTCCTCTCCATAGCTGGATGTCTTCCTTATCGCAAACACGTCGTCCCTTTTCTTTTTTTATTTCATCTTCTACCTTCCTCAACAAACGATTGCGATGAGTTCGTCTCCTATTGCCATCAAGAACTTTCCCTACCGAAGCATTGATGGAGATCCCAAGGTCAATGCATCCTCTCCGCCCAAACACTTCAAATAAGCATCCCATTGAACACCACTTGTCAAACCAGAAAGAAGTTCGTGATCCATTTCGGACCTCCACGCTGTAAAAATCCTTAGCCAACTCTCGATATTTCAAAATCTTCTTCCAAATCCATGACCCTATAGTTGTTGTTTCCTTTACCGCCCAAAAGGAGACATTTCTTATTAGGTGCCTTTGAATCCAATTCACCCATAGGGAGTCTCTCGCTGAGATCAATCTCCATATCAGCTTCAAAATACAGACTTTGTTGACCGACTCTAGAGGCTTCAGACCCAAACCGCCCTCTCTCTTGGGCATACAAACCACTTTCCATGATACCTTAGCTTTCTTCGCATTTAGATCTTGGCCAGACCATAAGAACGCAACACATAGTTTGTCTATCTCCTTTATGCATGATTTTGGTTATCTAAAAGCTGCCATCCAAAAATTAGTTAGACTGAAGATTACAGATTGTATCAGTTGTAATCTGCCCCGAAAGATAGGTACTTTGCCGACCAAGAACCGATCCTTGTACGAATTTTTTCTAGCAGCGGAGAGTAGTCCGATTTGGTCATTTTTCGTGTTAACAAAAGAAGTCCCAAGTATCTGACCGGTGAGGAGCCTTGTTCTAGAGGGTAGTCTCTGATTATTTCCTCTCTTACTGATTCTGGAATGCCTGCCATGTAGATCGTTGACTTCTCTATGCTTATTTGGAGCCCTGAGTGGATAGCGAAATCATCAAATACTTCAAAAACTGCCCTTATAGATCGCCTATCACCTTCAACGAAGACCATTAAGTCGTCGGCAAAGCACATATGCGTTAGCGACAGACCTTTGCATTTAGGGTGGTAGCTAAATCTGCTGTCAATAGCTGTCATGTCCAGCTTCTTTGAAAGAACATTCATACATATCACAAATAAGTATGGAGATAAAGAGCAGCCTTGCCTTAACCCCCTTGCACTGCCAAAGTACCCAGCCAACTCCCCGTTAACCTGAACCGAAAAGGAAGCAGATGATATGCAAAGATGAATCCAATGAATGTACTTATCTGGAAAATCCATTGCCTTTAAAGTATTCACCAAAAAATCCCATTGGACTGAGTCGAAAGCTTTTGAAATATCTATTTTCATGGCATATCTAGGCGAGATGTTATCCTTGTGATAATCGTTGAAGATCTCTGTGGCAAGAAGCAGATTCTCCATCAGCAAACGGTCTTTAACAAAAGCCGATTGATTTGCGGTTATGAACTTTGGGAGGATGATCCTGAGACGGTTGGCCAAGATTTTTGAAATGATTTTGTAGATTACATTACAGCATGAGATTGGACGATAGTCCTTCATCGTTGAGGCTACTTTCTTTTTCGGTATGAGAGCCAAGATTGTCGAGTTAACTCCTTTTGGTAAAAATCCCATTGTAAAGAAGGATTGTACCGCTACCAATAGGTCTTTTCCTACAACTGACCATACTTCTTTGTAGAATTCAGTGGTGTATCCATCTGGCCCTGGCGACTTTTCTTTTGGCATAGAGAGTAATACCTTTCGGATTTCTTCTTCTGTGACTTCATGAATGAGTAGTGACTTATCGGAGTCGGCACATTTGAATCCAATGGTTCTTTGTAGGTCATCAATCGCCCATGAAGAGTAGTTTGCCGGCTGAGCATTTAGGAAATCTTTGAAGTATCGGGCAGCTTTTTCTTTAATTCCTTTGCTGCTTGAAACCGTTGAACCGTCTTGACAAAGTACCTCACTGATCTTATTTCTTAAGGCTCTCGTTTTGATAGCATTAAAGAAGGCTCTTGAGTTCTGATCTCCCACCTTTAACCAATATACTTTTGCCTTTTGCCGTAGGAACTTTTCTTCAATAAGCACTAGATGATTGCATCTCTCATAGGCAATTTTCTCATTTTCAACAGCCTGGGCTGTAGAAGACCTCAACGTGATCTCTTGTAACTCACATAGTCTTATAAAAGCCTCCTTTGTTTTCTTGGTTATGTCACTGAGCATGTCTCTCCCCATTGATCTCAGAATGGGTTTTAGACCCTTTAGCTTCTTAGACAATCTGAATAATGCCGAGGTCGAATGGTAAAGCGGCTGTGATCTCTCCCATTCTGCCCTGACCCGATCTACAAATCCAGGATAATCTACTATTGCATTCGAAAATTTGAACGGTCTTTTTTTCCTTGGCTCCTCATCCTTGATTTGAAATCGACATCGTAGATGATCTGAACAACCTCCGGGTTCAAACACACAGTACGAATGAGCATTACTAGCAATCCATTCTCTATTAACCAGGGTTCTATCTAGTTTTTTGCTGATCACTCCTTCGGTCCTCTTATTACACCAAGTGTATTTCGGACCATGGTAGCTTAAATCTGAGAGTTCACAATACCCCACTGCCTCTTGAAATTCTCTCATACCCACTGGGATCATTGTGTTGTTCTCGTATAAAGAGTGTTCCTCACCTTCTAATATCTCGTTAAAATCTCCACATATAATCCAGGGTTTCCCGACATACATACCAGAATCTTTGTGGTTTCTTAGGTCCTCCCATAGTTCCCTTCTTTCTTCCGCCAAATTTGATGCATAAACAAAAGAGATTAATAGCTCTTCATCCCTTCCATCAATCAAAATAGAGCATGAAATAAGCTGGGCAGATTTGTAAATAGGCGTGACTCGCACGTTCTGCCTCCAAATCACCCATAATCTCCCAAGTCTATGATGCTCGTAATTCGTTAGACAAGACCAATCCCTAAAAACTTCAGAGAAAACTTTTCCGGCTTTTCTCTCCTTCACCTTTGTTTCTATAAGACATCCAAAATCAAAACCACTTCGGTTTACCCAATCCTTGACTACACCATATTTACTACGCTTATTGAAATGTTGACATTTACATCTCGAGTCGTAAGTTTGCTTCTTTTTTTTCTTTCTTTTTCTTCGCGACTTTTAAAACGCTAAAGAAAACTGTGTCGTTCCTCCCTCTCCGGTGTTTTTATCTTGAATTGTGAAGTTCGTTTGCGATTTGCAGGCCGCTTGCTGCTGCAGAGGTTTAGGGGCTCAAACCACTCTTCCATTTCGTACTGATCCAAACCTTGCAGCTTTCTTGGGGGCATGACCGTAATTTTAATTTGTCATTTAGACGACTCAACACTCTAAGGTCATAAAATGCGTCGGTATTTATTTTTGTAACAAATGTGAAATAAAATAAAATAATAGTACATAGAATTAAAAGTCAGATTCTCGTTTGCGTCATCGTCGTACTTTATTTTACGTGTGTATCATGTGAACAAGTAATAAGAAAGAAAGTATTTTGCAATAACTAACAGACCGACAATATATATAGTAGCAATTTATTACTAGTGAAAGAGAAAAGCGGTGAAATTGTCAATAATAGAATAGATAAATACCTTAAAATAAGACAAAATTAGTCTTTGTTCCAAATCTTATACCAAATTTAAAATTCCAAAAATAACACAAATAATTTTGTGAGAGTATGTTTTACCTTAAAAAAATTAAATATAAAATTAAAATATTATGTTTCGGTTTTTTATTTCTTATTCAAATTTAGTTTTTTTATCAATTTAAATAGGATTTTGAGTCATTTTAATATTAAATTTGTTATATTATTGAAAATTTAAACTAGTGATGCTAAGTTTTGAACAAAAATTTGAAAGTGTGTTATTTTAGTCAATTATCCAGATAGATATAAAATGAGTGATTTTATCGTGTGTTTTTACAAAGAAATGTAGATTTTACGCATATTTTTTAACAATTATTATTTCTTGGCAAAAAATCAATAACACGCTATTTAACATGATATTATGTAAAAAATATATATATATTGTTCGTATATTTTTGTTACGGAGTGTTTTTTCGAAAAGGAAATTCTATGTATTGTCATCTAGCAAACTCATCCAAGAAAAAAATCATATAAACTTTCATCGGTAAAAGCAAATCACAAAACTTAGGCGTAATTAAAGACATACACTTTTATATACACTTTGCTATTTCGCTAGCAAAAGCATGTATGTGATATAAAAATTAGAACATATTTCTTTCATTCATCTATTCATATCACTAGTTAACGGTTTGGCATTCACATGATTAATTAATACATGTCTTTTTGTTTTTATTCGGTGTATTAGTTATCTTAAGATCTTAATCCTTATTTATACTTACACCACTAAGAAATGGATTAAAAACAGTTTTAGTATATTTTTAACTGTCCAAATCAGAAATTTTCCAACAAAATATTGTTCCAGAAATTAGTCTGGTATTTTTGGGACCATTTTTGTGTTAGTTTTTAAGATTTTGCGAACGGACGAAATTGGTTTTGCGTGTCCGAATAACAAAAGCACAATCAAGAGGGTACTTTGGGGATAAGATATCTTAATTAACGTTTTAATGTTTTATATATTACTATTTGTTATTATAATTGAAAGTTTATGATGTTAAGTAATTAAACTTCAGACCAAATCCCAGCGAAGGTGGAAGAGAGGAGGGTAGCACGAAAAAGGAAAGAAAAAAAAAGTAAGAAACAAAAATAATAATACTCAAAAAATATTCGGGGGGAAACTTTTTTTTCCAGAAACGCGTTTAGATTTGCATCTTCTCCACCAAATCTCAGTTTCTTGAAGTTCTTCGCTCGGAGGCGTTTTGTTAGATTTCAGAAGTTCACTGCTCGTTTGATTCAATCTAGATCCAGAATCTGTATCTGAAGTCTCTGATCTACGAAAACGAAATGGTAAGATTTCATTGTGTTCATCTTGATCAAATCACGTTTAATTTGGGGTTTTGTTAGTTTGACTTGAGACAAATTTGGGTTCTGTCTTTTTTTTTTTTTTTGGGGGGGGGTTAATTTGGCGTTTTTAAGAGTTTGTAATTTCGGATCATGGCTTTGAGCTGACTTAGAGTCTTCTTCTGTAGAATGATTGTCTTTGTAACGTTGTTGAGATTTGACTTCAACTAAGACCTGTCTGTTTTGAGTTTGACGGCTTGGTCTAAATCAAGCTTGAATCAATCTTCATAAGCTCTATTCTTCATTACCACAATACTTTGATTTCCCTCCATTTACTACGGTTTTGATCAACCGATTGGAAATCAAATTTCATGTGATTGGGTTGTTTAACACAATCATAATGTAGTTGCTCAAGCAGTTGTGATTACCATGAGAGAGCTTGTGAGAGCTCGAGAAGTGGTTTTAGTTCTTTTTTTTCCAGCTGAGAGGAACTTGCTTGATTCTATTGTCCTGCCACAAACTGCCACCGTTTTTCGATTTACTATTTCCGGTCTCCTCTTTAACAACTTTAGGCGTATAACAGGAAAACTTTGAATTTAGTAAATGAAATCTTCTCATTTTGGTTCCTCTTGCCCTTTCGATCCTTTTGGTTATATTTTATGTAATGGCAGCTGCAATGTAATTTGAAAATCTTGTGAGAGAGACTCAAAAGCATGCGAAGGTTCACTTTAGTTATTGTGTCCACGATGAGTACTCTGTGGAATTAAACTGTAAAAGTAGTGAAAAGGGACTTTAGTTACAATTCTTAATGAGAACTAAGCCTTTTACACCTTTAACTTTCTACAGGTTGCTAACTTCAATCCTTCAGTTGGGTCGTATGTGTGGGTAGAGGACCCTGATGAGGCATGGATTGATGGTGAAGTTGTAGAGGTTAATGGTGAAGAGATCAAAGTCCTATGCACTTCAGGGAAACATGTATGCGTGCTTCTCATGTAAATAAGAAGCAAAATAAAACTTTTGTGAAAGCCTTTTTTATCAATTTTTAATTTTTTGGAGAATTCAGGTTGTTACGAAAGCCTCTAGTGTTTATCCAAAAGATACCGAAGCGCCAGCATCTGGAGTGGACGATATGACAAGACTTGCTTATTTGCATGAACCCGGAGTTCTTCAGAATTTGCATTCAAGATATGATATAAATGAGATTTATGTGAGTATTTCCTAAAATTTCGAATATATATATGCGCTCTTGATATGTGTGGACTAAACTTTCATTTACTTCCAGACTTATACAGGAAGCATACTGATTGCCGTTAATCCGTTTAGAAGACTTCCCCATCTTTATAGTAGCCATATGATGGCACAGTATAAAGGAGCTGCCTTAGGGGAGCTCAGCCCGCATCCATTCGCTGTTGCGGATGCTGCATATAGGTAATTCATACACACTGGTAAAACAGTATGCTTTATATATTTTTGCTGTTGTCGTTGATCCTTATATGTAATTTTGCCTGTTTTCTCGTTTCGTTCTAATGCAGACAGATGATTCATGACGGAGTAAGTCAATCTATTCTGGTTAGTGGAGAAAGTGGCGCTGGTAAAACCGAAAGCACAAAGTTGCTTATGAGATATCTTGCTTACATGGGAGGGAGAGCTGATGCTGCTGAGGGAAGGAGTGTTGAACAGAAAGTGTTGGAGGTGAAAAAAGCACCATATATATTTTCGTTCAGTCATAATGTTTTTAGAAGAGTAAACAATAAATAAAACTTCATTGGATGGTCAAATGTTCATTTTTCGGCTGATTTTGCTTTTCATGAGTAACTGAAGAGTGAACAAATAACTGAAAATTCAGAAGTAGTCACCCACATTAAGGCAATCTGATTACCCAGTAGATATATGCTCATCTCCGTATGCAATTGATGTTGTTCTTCCCTCTTTTTGCATTGACCTGTTTCTTACAAGCTTCTTAACTGTGTCTTTTATTCAGTCTAATCCTGTTTTAGAAGCATTCGGAAATGCGAAGACTGTCAGGAACAATAATTCCAGGTAAAAAAGTTTCCTCATATCTCTATCGCATTCTTTCATCTATATTATTGATATTTGTTTTTGAGAGCTTTTGAATTTCACAGCTTTGAATGTTTATTAACTCATTTATTTGTGTACTTTTTAGTCGTTTTGGTAAGTTCGTGGAGATTCAGTTTGACGAAAAGGGAAGGATATCAGGAGCTGCCATAAGAACTTATTTGTTGGAAAGATCACGTGTTTGTCAGGTTTCAGATCCTGAAAGAAACTATCACTGTTTCTACATGCTTTGTGCTGCTCCACAAGAAGTAAGTTTTGTAATCCACTTAGGAGTATGTAACACCGAAGGACTTGCTGATACATGTCGAGTATTTTAGCCTTGTTTGGATACTAATGCACATCTTGTTTTCTGAAATGATATTTTCTACTGTCAGGATGTGCAGAGATTCAAGCTGGGTGAACCAAAGACATACCACTACCTCAATCAATCTAAATGTCTAGAGTTAGATAGTATAAATGATGCGGAGGAATATCATGCCACAAGACGGGCTATGGAAGTCGTCGGGATTAGTACTGAGGAGCAGGTAATGATCGCAGAACTCCATCAGTGAGATTTGAGCCAAAACTGCAAAATTGTCTCTGTAAACGGATTTTATACTTGACTGATATCTCGTTTCAGGATGCGATTTTCAGCGTCGTGGCTGCCATTCTCCATCTCGGGAATGTCGAATTTGGTAAGGGAGCAGAGATTGATTCATCGATTCCCAAAGATGAAAAATCCTTGTTTCATCTGAAAACTGCAGCTGAGCTTCTCAGGTAAATGCCTCGACTAATAAAGCGAAGAAATGTTGTTTTTGTTTTGTTTTCTTCTGTTTGTGGACTGAAGTTGGTCTCCTTATTTATATTGCCTTCCTTTCCAGCTGCGATGAAAAGGCACTTGAGGATTCGCTATGCAAGCGTATCATGGTAACTCGTGATGAAACCATCACAAAAACTCTTGATCCAGAAGCTGCTACTCTTAGTAGAGATGCTTTGGCTAAAGTCATGTACTCAAGGTTGTTTGACTGGTGGGTTTCTCGATTCTACCCTGATGAAGATATTCAATAGCTGCTTCTCCTTATTTGAAGAAATAAACTTCAAAGGTGCTTTGCCATCATTGTGCTATACTAATGCTTTATGGTCTTTGCAGGCTTGTTGACAAGATTAATAGCTCAATTGGTCAAGATCCTGACTCGAAGTACTTGATTGGTGTTCTTGATATTTATGGATTCGAGAGTTTCAAGACAAACAGGTGCTTAAGTGGTATGCTTGTTGTTTTCATAATTGGTTAGATGGGTCTCTTTAATAAAGTGGATCTAACTCTGATATTTCACCGTAATATATGGGTCTGATCAGTTTCATAGTCAAGCTAGTGCTTGTTTCTAACATGTCCGGTTGAGAACTCTTACTACCTATTAAATTGTGAGCTTGTGAGGTTATCCGACTATATATATGTATAATGTATCAGATGAAACTTTTCTGTACAAGATTCACTTCATTGTTTGACTGTTAAAAGAATTTTTCATGACTGTTTCTTGTTGTTATTTGGCCTGATACTTACAAACACAAGTTTTACTGCAGTTTTGAGCAATTTTGCATCAATTTGACCAATGAAAAACTTCAACAGCATTTTAATCAGGTTTGATCAGAACAAGCTCTTTTACTTTTCGATTATTGGCCTTTTCTACATTCTGCAGTGCCCATGGTTCTGAGGTGTGTAACTTCTCTCCGTGCAGCATGTCTTCAAAATGGAACAAGAGGAATATAAGAAGGAGGAGATCAACTGGAGCTATATAGAGTTCGTAGACAATCAAGATATTTTAGACCTAATAGAAAAGGTGTCTGTTTGATGATACCTTTCTGTATGTTTATGCTCACTGTTCAATGGAGCTGTTAGCTTACTCATAAAAGTTTTACGATACTCATAAAGCGACCATACCATCTTATTCTCTTGGCTTTTTCTCTAGGCGATATGTTTCTCTTGTTGCCAGTTTTCGTGCCCACAGTCAATATTTGTGATCTCCTTTAATCGATTGCTCATGCTTGGTGTTTGTTTCCTTTTGTTTTGTGTTCTTCAGAAACCTGGAGGTATTATTGCTCTGCTAGATGAAGCTTGGTGAGTATGAAACCCAAACTACTGATTCTGAACCCTTTCTTTTATGCCCATTAGTTCCTTTGCTATCAGTTTACTTCACAAATTTGGTTTTGCTTTTGAGCAATATAGCTGAAGTGAGACTTTTTCCCTGCAGCATGTTTCCAAGGTCAACACATGAAACTTTTGCACAGAAGCTATACCAGACATTCAAAAACCACAAGCGCTTTACCAAGCCAAAATTAGCTCGTAGCGACTTCACAATTTGTCATTATGCTGGTGATGTGAGCAGCCGTTACTTTCATTGGTTCCCATTATTGTGAAAAACGTTCCAAGAAATACCAGTAATTGTTCTGGTAGTTATATGGTCTAACAACCATTGGGTTATTGTTCCAGGTCACTTATCAGACAGAACTTTTCCTGGACAAGAACAAAGATTACGTTATTGCTGAGCATCAAGCATTGTTAAATTCTTCTAGTTGTTCCTTTGTAGCAAGTTTGTTCCCACCAATGTCTGATGATTCCAAACAATCAAAATTCTCATCTATAGGTACCCGTTTCAAGGTGAGTCTGATTTTGGTTTCCAATTTGACTTAACATGTATTATCAAAAGTTTTGGTCAGTTAATTTCCTTTTGTGCTTCTTTTCAGCAACAATTGGTATCATTACTCGAGATTCTGAATACCACGGAGCCACACTATATTCGATGTATAAAACCAAATAACCTTCTGAAGCCTGGAATCTTTGAGAACGAAAACATTTTACAGCAATTACGTTGTGGGGTGCGAATGACATTCTCTGTCGATTCTGTAGTTCAATTTCTCGTGAAAATTTATATAGCTGAAAGAAGTATGTTGTTTGTGTTCATGACTTCAGGGAGTGATGGAGGCAATCAGGATTAGTTGTGCTGGCTATCCTACCAGGAAACATTTCGATGAATTCTTGGACAGATTTGGTATTCTTGCTCCAGAAGTGTTGGTAAAGAAGTAAGATGTTCATTCTCTTAGGATTTCTTTTGTTGAGTGATTATGTCCATTGACATGTCTTAACTGATTACTTTTATGATAGCTCTGATGACCCTGCTGCTTGCAAGAAGCTTCTGGCGAAAGTGGGACTCGAGGGTTATCAGGTAATTGCCTCATCAAGCTTTTTGCATTGCCACTACTGCTTGTGTGATGAGCTACATTGATAGTGGAGGATTGAAAATTACTTTTCCAGATTGGCAAGACAAAGGTTTTTCTGAGGGCTGGACAAATGGCAGACTTGGATACCCGAAGGACTGAGGTCTTGGGAAGATCAGCAAGCATTATCCAGAGAAAAGTTCGGTCATATCTTGCAAAAAAGAGTTTCATCCTTCTGCGTAATTCTGCTAAGCAAATTCAGTCAGTCTGCAGAGGTATTTTAAGCGTTCTCGTCTATTTAGCCCAACTAGACTAAATGATTGGATCATTCTTTGTCTTTGTTTAAATTTAGTTTCTGGACTAACTCGCAAACCTATGCGTCTCCCTGTTTGCCAGGTTATCTCGCTAGAAGTGTATATGAAGGCATGCGCAGGGAAGCTGCTGCTTTAAAAATCCAGAGAGACTTGCGTATGTTTCTGGCTAGGAAGGCTTACACAGAACTATTTTCTGCTGCTGTTTCGGTCCAAGCTGGCATGCGTGGTATGGTTGCCCGTAAGGAACTAAGTTTCAGAAGGCAGACGAAAGCTGCAACACTAATTCAGGTACACTTATCAAGATTGCAGAAGTGTGGTACTGTTAGAAGTTCAATTTCTCTGAGAACACCAATAAACATAAAGAGATTAAGTCCTTCCAGAAATCCATGATTGATAATTAAATAGTTGTTTCTGAGTCATATTCTGATTATAGTAATGCTCATTGTTATTATAGACTTGGTGCCGTGGATACTTGGCCCGACTTCATTACAGAAAACTAAAGAAAGCAGCTATCACGACACAATGTGCATGGAGATCAAAAATTGCTCGTGGAGAACTTCGGAAGCTTAAGATGGTGAGATGTGGTTTCTTTCTTTGTCTAGTTTTGTTCTATGGTCTCTTGTTTCAGAGGCTCACATACGAAGATATCGCTAGCATAATTTCTTTAATTCATTTTACACTAGGCTGCTCGAGAAACTGGAGCACTTCAAGCAGCCAAGAACAAGCTGGAGAAGCAAGTTGAAGAGCTGACCTGGAGATTGCAATTAGAAAAACGAATAAGGGTGAGATTGCTGTTTGAAGAACCACATTTTGTTTCTCATGAATTTGACCTTCATTTCTTCAGGGATTCTTGCATTTTATAGAATTCTTAGAGTTTTTTCATCCTCTTTCAACGCTGCAGACTGACTTGGAAGAGGCCAAGAAACAAGAAAGTGCAAAAGCACAGTCTTCTTTGGAGGAATTGCAACTTAGGTGCAAAGAAACTGAGGCATTACTTATTAAAGAGCGTGAAGCTGCCAAGAAAGTTGCCGAGATTGCCCCGATTATTAAAGAGGTTCCTGTGGTTGATCAGGAATTAATGGAGAAGATCACACATGAAAATGAAAAGCTGAAGGTTTGTGAGAATTTCTGAACTTGTAGCTTACTTATTGGAGAAGAGCAATTATATGCAATATTTGAGAATATTAACTACACAGATTTTCTCCAAATGAAAAACTCTGCTGAAAACCAATGTTTCTTTTTCTAATTGCTTATCTTATACAGGGGATGGTGAGTTCACTGGAAATGAAAATCGATGAGACAGAGAAAAAACTTCAAGAGACAACCAAGATTAGCCAGGATAGACTAAAGCAAGCATTGGAGGCTGAATCTAAACTAGTGAAGTTGAAGACTGCAATGCAGAGGTACCCTTTGCAATAAACTGATCTTCTGAAGTGGCGTTGTTGAGGGCTCTTGCAGTGATTTCTTACTTGTCTCGTTCAAAATATGTCTTAACGTTTTTTTATCTGCAGGCTTGAAGAGAAAATCTTAGACATGGAAGCTGAGAAAAAAATTATGCGTCAGCAAACAATCTCAAGCACTCCTGTGAGGACTACTCTAGGACATCCTCCAACTGCACCTCTGAAGGTATAAAGTTCCTCTGCAACTCTAAAATATGCTCTTTGAGCTGCCTTATAACCAGCCATTAAATGTTAACCTTTCCTCATTCTGTTTGTAGAATTTGGAAAATGGCCTCCAAACAAACTTGGAAAGCGATTTCAATGTATAGTTCCTCCAACCAGCTATCTCGATCACTTGTTTCTCATCATGTTATCTGTTTGCATTTTTCCATTAGTTTATTAATCTGTAAAGTCTATTTTTTTAGGAAGCCGAGTTTACAACACCAATTGATGGCAACGTTGGGAAATCTGCTGCAGAACGTCAAATTGTATGTTGGCAGATCGCGTCATAGTATTTCTTCACACAGTTGTTAGTGACTAGTTCTGATAACTTGATTTGTACTGTCACTGCAGATGAATGTCGATGCTCTCATTGACTGTGTAAAAGACAACATCGGTTTCAGTAATGGGAAACCTGTGGCTGCATTTACTATATACAAGTGTCTACTTCACTGGAAGTGTTTCGAATCTGAGAAGACTAATGTGTTTGATCGTCTGATTCAGATGATTGGTTCCGCGATTGAGGTAATTGAATGCATTCCTTCACATTGTTTCAATGTAGGATTTACACACATGATGAGATTTTTGTCTGCCCAAAATCGAAAATTTCTTGAAAAAATGTCTTAAGAATTTTGTGTTTAGTGGCTGTGTCATTTGCCACTCTGAAATATGGATTATGCAAGATCTGAATTACTTAAACTAGGAAGTTTCACCGTTCTGCTGATATCTTTCAGAATGAAGATGACAATAGTCACTTGGCGTATTGGTTGACAAGCACATCGGCACTATTATTTTTGCTTCAAAAAAGTCTTAAAACCGGTGGCAGCGGAGCAACCCAAAGCAAGAAGCCAACTGCTTCAACCTCTTTGTTTGGAAGGATGGCCATGGTTAGTAGTATTACAACTTTTTGTTGGTTAATATGACTTTTCAGTTACTTTCAATATCAGACTCTTAACTATCCTCTCTCTGTCTTGTCCCCAGAGCTTCCGCTCGTCACCCTCTGCAGGCAACCTCGCTGCTGCAGCTGAAGCTGCTGCTCTCGCAGTGATCCGCCCGGTAGAGGCGAAGTACCCGGCTCTGCTTTTCAAGCAACAGCTTGCAGCCTATGTTGAGAAAATGTTTGGGATGGTCAGGGATAACTTGAAGAAAGAGTTATCGACTTTACTTTCTCTATGCATTCAGGTTTGTTGCTGGCTTTCTTTGTATCCTAATGCTGTGATAATTATTTTCTTTGCACTTTGACGATAACTTTTGTTTGTCCAAATGAAAACTTTAGGCACCGAGAACTTCTAAAGGAGGGATGCTAAGATCTGGTAGGTCATTTGGCAAAGATTCTCCTGCAATTCACTGGCAAAGCATTATCGATGGTCTCAATTCGCTTCTTGTCACATTGAAAGAAAATCATGTAAGGAACATTGTAGAATTTCCATTGGCGTTGTGATGTGTGTGTCCTCACTCCAATACATCTATTCTCATATGTTGCATGAAATGTCCAGGTTCCTTTGGTACTCATCCAGAAGATATACTCTCAAACTTTCTCTTTCATCAACGTACAACTTTTCAACAGGTAAGTTTAATTCCATTTCACCTATTACCAAACTATGCACTTTGTTCTCACTTACACGGCATTTTGGGTATCTTACAGCCTCCTTCTGCGTAAAGAGTGCTGTACATTTAGCAATGGCGAATTTGTAAAATCCGGGCTTGCCGAGCTAGAGCTATGGTGTTGTCAGGCCAAAGAAGTAAACTTTCTGAGTCATGATTTTCTTACAAAAGTACTTATTTTTCTTTTGATCCTTCTATCAAAATTGATTTTACTATCTGTGACTTGGCAGTATGCTGGACCGTCTTGGGAAGAACTGAAACATATCAGACAAGCCGTTGGGTTCCTGGTATGTTATACTTCCTACATTCTTGTTAATAATATGCCTATTTAGTTAATACTAATTAACTGACGATTTTCGATTGAACTTATGTCGGTCCATATGGGAAAATGTAGTTTTTTTAGTCAACGGTTCCTTTGAACTACAATAACATTACTTTCTTCTTCTTTCTCGCCTTCAGGTTATCCACCAGAAGTACAGAATCTCATACGATGAAATAGCACACGATCTTTGCCCGGTGAGGCTCTGTTTTCTAGTTTCTAGAAGCACACTTGGTGGTCATTCTTATTACCTAACATTCTCTTCATTATTTGCATATTATCATCTGTTACAGGTCCTCAGTGTCCAGCAGCTTTACCGTATTTGCACATTATACTGGGATGATAGCTATAACACCCGAAGCGTCTCACAAGAAGTACTTAAGACATTTTTTTTACTTCCAAAATGAAGAAAAAAGTATCAAGTTTCTTGTTCAATTTGGAACCTTTGTAGATGCTGAGCAAAATCTAAATCTCTTGCAGGTTATATCGAGTATGCGGGCACTCATGACAGAGGAATCCAATGATGCAGGCAGTGATTCCTTCTTGTTGGATGATGATTCGAGGTAAAACTCTGCTTTGATAAACCAAATACTGTTTCAGTGTTTTAAGGTTTAGGGTTTAAAATGTTCCAAGATCAATCGTGCACGTCAAATTAAACTTTATAAAAGTTTCTTTGAGATACAACTAACTGTTTTTCTTTCGATAACTTTTTGGTACTATTTTCATGGCAGCATTCCTTTCTCAATCGATGATATTTCAAGTTCGATGCAAGAGAAGGACTTTGTAGGAATCAAACCAACAGAAGAACTTCTTGAAAATCCGGCTTTCGTATTCTTGCACTAATGAAGTTCCTGGAAGTTAAGAAGCTCAGATTCTAAAAGCTCTTCCTCTGATTTTTTTTTTAGTCTGAGGTCGAGAGGGAGACCTTCCGGAACTAAAAGGAAAGAAGATGGGAAAAACTGTAAATTCCTCTTTGTTGTGGGGCTGTTTTGAAAAGTCTGTAATTCTTAACTATTCATTCATTTATTATTTTTGGCCTCAGATTTCTTCATTTGTATAAGTTTTAGACCGACGATTATATGTTGCAAAGTTGAAAATCCTCTTTGTTGTTTTGTTGTACAAAGTTTTAAGAACAGTACATGCTCCATTATATGACTTATATCAAGTGGTTATTGTTTTATTTTTATACAATGAACACTATCTTTCAAAGACATGCTCCGTTATGGGCTTTCAACATCTCATTTTCTTTCAAGAAAATATTATCAGCTGATAAGTTTGGAACCACGAACCTCCAGGGATTTTGCAGATTTTGTCATTTTATTTATGTTTAGTTAGTTCTTAACATTTTTTAAAAAGTAAATTTTTTAGTGCTTTAGTTACTGTACATGTCTAATTAATTCCGAATGTGCTTCTACGATGCGCGATCTTTTGTGTACGGTAAACGCTGTGGTAAGAGAATGGATAAATAGTCATTTAACAGATGAAAGTGTTAGAAATTTAAGTAGTTTTTAGGAAGTGTTAAATTTTTAAAAAACTCTTAAAATAAGTGACAAATGGTGTAAATATACTGTATAAACTCCAACTTTGAATGTAATTCCACTTTTATTGATTATACGAACCGATCCACGATCTCATGGCCGACTTCACAACAACAAAATCAAGCATAAAGACGAAGTGAAAACATCGACTCTTATTTAAATTCTAAGAAACGATAAACCTTCTGAAAGTGAAAGAGGCTTTCACTTATCACTGTCAACCTTCTTTGTCGACATCCTCTGTCTCCTAATACCTATTATCATCATTCAGATTTAATTCGATTTGAATATGAGATATGACTTATACAAAGAAAATAAGTATATATATGTAACGCGTTGAATAGATTTTATTGGGGACCAAAAGGACCCCTAAACTGGACCAAATTACAACTGTAATTTTTCACCCTATTGGATTGTGTTATCCATGCCTTAATGCTCAAATTCCAAAAGCTGTCACAGTTTCACAGTTTCATAATGTTGTTTTCTAGTTTGCGTCGTCCTTTGGCCATCTTCCAAATTGGATTATCTTCAAAGTACGTAACAATCAATCTTGAATAATCTTTACATAATATTCCAACATTTAAATAATCTTGTATATGAAAGTGAGTTTTAGTCATTATCAAACTCAAAGATATCATCATCTTTTTTTTATGTAATAGAAAATGATACAAAGAGACTTTGAATTACCTCTCACATTTATCGATATAGAATTAAAACAAAATCAATGTGTGACAGTGACATTCTGGTTAGTTCTAAATAGCTTCCGTTTGTCCACATAAAATTTTACTCTCATTTCAATATAAAAGTCACACTATATATGCCCTATAAACCCATAAAAATTATTGAAAATCTTTTAAATAAGATCTATTTTATTTAAAATACATTTTAATTTTTAAGAACATTTCAGGATAGAATTTCCCCGCAGTATCCATATTGAAAAATTTACAAACGTAATCAAATTGATTTTGGTGCTAATTCAATATTTTTTGTCCTTAGTGGGATGCATCAAAATAATCAAATTAACAAAACTACAGGAAAACAATATTTAGGTCTAGTGGTTGATTAATGATTTAATGTATACTTTCTACACTAAATACAATGTGGTTTGATTTTTTAATAAGTGCAATTTTTTGTTGATTATGGATGCAATTTGATCGGAAGTTCCAACATGTTTCAGGTAGAATCGTTCGTCATTATCATGTGTGTTCAGGTAAAGCTATGTATTATGAATATATACTATAGTTAGAATCGTCCATCATAAGTTTGTGTGTTGTGTGGAGAATTATCCGTAATGGAATCATCCGTATAATTTTTCATTAGAATCGTATGTGCTATATATAGTTGGATTTGATTTATCCGATTTAAATCATCATTTATAATAAAATCAAATTAAATAATAATATTTATGTAACATCCAAGAGAAAAAAATACAAAATCAAAATCGCACGAAACCTAAAACCTTAATTCCCACTATCATGTCATAATGTCAATTTCATTAATGGGCCAATTTAGCTGATCCGTTTATGTGGACTCAATTAAATCGACCCTCGTGGCTTTGATGGGCCACCACTTTATTGCCACGGCTTAGCTCTTTAATTACGAGCATAATTTACTAGTAATTTGTACTGTGTAATCTTTAAACTTTTAAATTTAAAATGTATCAGTTTTGGATGAAATCATTATTTGTAATATTTTCAAATTATTTTCTATAATCCATAAACTATTTTATGTATATATATAGTAATAGATGTATTAAATTATCACTTAAATGTTGTTTAAGGGATTAAATTTTTTTTTTTTAAAAGCAAAACAATGCGTGTGATGACATGTTAGTGTGGTGACTATAAACTTTGACTGACCACTCAATTTAAGAATCTTAACTTTGACCAGTTACAAAAATTAACCGTCCTTAACGGTCCAATATTCTTATTATTATTTTTCAATTTTCATGTAACCGAATTCTTGTAATCTAATTGTTATCATTGTTTTAAAATCAAAATTCCATGTGCCTCATGTATTTTATGCTTCTCGTCTTGGTGAAGTAATTAGTTAACTAATAGAGAACATTATATTCTTGCTAAATCTTTGATCAACCAAATCAATTTATTCGCAACATGTAGTCAAAATAAGCATCTTCTACTCACATATATTTTTTCATGTTCTCAAAGATTATGATTCCCTCTCCAATTAAAATAATAATAGAGTAATTTTGAATTTTCATATTTTCTCAAAAGCGGGTAGTTACATAAATGGAATTATAATTACCTTCTAAGTATATATGTATATGTATGTATATTT
>PKMM01011596.1:10915-24092 GCA_002933915.1 Eutrema heterophyllum
GTTCTTGAACTCAAATCACTAAAGTATAGCTAACCAACTCTCGTTGCGAAAACTATCTAAGTCTAAATCCTAGAATTCCAAATCTCTTTGCGAATCCTAAAGTCTAAACCAGCTTTTAGTTCAGGTTTGATTTGTTCACAAAACAACTAAACCAAATCTCTTTGCGAATAGTTATTTTGCTCACCCTAAGTTCTATCAGGTAATTAATCGCACACTCGTGCCTAACCAATTATCCTAAGATCTAAGTTCTAGGTGATTAGGCTAGTATTAGCTTTGAAAACAACCTAAGGCGAAGAACTAATTCAGATGGTGAATCCTAATCAACTAATTAACCTAACATTCAGAGAATACCTTTATGAGAACTCTGAACCTAACAAGAGAACTACTCAGACATGGTAATTGAAACAATAAACATGACTGAAATAATACTCAGATAAATAATAAAAAGTAGAGTAACAAGAGGGTTCGAAATCTTCTCTCGGACGAACAGAGTCTCCAACTTGTCTCTCAGAAAGCTCTCTCACAAAACTCAGAATAGAATAAAGCGTAATCAAGTGTAATCAGCCAAAGCGGCTTAAAAACCTAACTTAAACTCCTAAAACACGTTATGGGCTTAATTGTAAATAAAAAAGTCTTCTGGGCAATTTTGCAATTCTTCAACTCTTCATAAAAGTCGCGACTTGTGTCTTGCTGCAATGAGTATCGATCGATACTAGGGTAATGTCGATCGATACTGAGGCTTCATATCGGGTACTCAGCTACACGAACTTCTGCTTTGCTCCAAAATGCTCCAAAAAGCTCCAATATCTCCAATTATGCTCCAAACGTGCTAAAACCTTTAAAAGACTCTAAAACACTACAAAATAGTAGAAAGACTCTAATAAAACGGACTTATATCATGGCTTAAAATGGGTAAAAACCATGATATATCAGTAGCTTCCACTTACCGATCAATATGAGGTAGCGGAAAGCTATCTTAGGACATGCTTTATTTAGATCCGTAAAATCCACACATACTCGCCAGCTGCCATTTTTCTTTTTCACCACGACTGGGTTTGCTAGCCAGTCGGGATACTTGACCTCCTTGATGAACCCAACACTTAGCAACCTGGTAACCTCGCTATTAACAGCCTCGGTCTTGTCATGTCTGAATTTTCGGCGCTTTTAACGCACTGGCTTATGATTCGGGTCAACATTGAGTTCATGTAAGATGATGCTCAGATAAATGCCAGGCATATCAGCTGTCGTCCATGCAAATGAACCGATATTTTCCTTGAGAAAGGCTATTAATTAGTCCTTTTGGGCCCTAGAGAGCTCGGATCCGATTCCTATCTTTTGGTTAGGATAGGATTCGTTGATCACGACTTTCTCGATAAAGTCCTTGCGAGGTCCGATGGCACTTGGGCCCCTCTTTTTTCTGGCTAGGCGATCTACGAGCTCATCCTTATGATGTAATTGCTATAATATGCTTTCCTTTGCTATTTGAAAACCTTCCATATAGCATATTCTGGATGGTTTTTGGCTTCCCTTTACTGTTGCGATTCCATGCTGGGTAAGGAATTTTATACACTGATGGTAGGTTGAGGATACGGCCCTCATTGAATGAATCCATGTTCTGCCTAGGATGGCATTGAATGGTGCTGGCCTGTCTATCACAGTGAATTCAACCATCCTCCTTATTCCATCTGCTATCACAGGGAGTCTTATTGTTCCGAGGGTTAGCGTAGTTTCCCCGGAGAAGCCGGTTAACACCATCTTATCCCCCTCGATTTCGTGATCTGGTATGCCCATTTTCCTAAGAACACTTAGGAGAATGAGTTCCACAGAGCTCCTAGTGTCCACGAGCATCTTGCTGAGCTCGCATCCACCTACTTCCAGCATGATTAGGAGAGCGTCATCATGTGGGGAATCCAACTCAACGGCCTCGCTTTCCCAGAATGAGATTTGCGTGTCAGGTCCCTTGAATGGGATTCTATCCCGAACGTCAGTGTTTACCCTCCGCTGATGTTTCTTGATCGAATTCACGGAGTTGCGACACAACTGGGATCCTCCATGAATAAAATCTATTCTGTTCTTCGTGCTGGGAGGAGGTAGATCCGCCTCCCTGTCTTGGGGGAGCCCTTGCCTCGTTGCGTCCTCGGATGGGCGTTCTCGCTTATGATCATCCTTAGATGGGCGATCTCGCCTTTTACCATCTCAAGCTGGGTAATAGTTCTTCCTTGGAGGAGGTTTCTCCAGCTCGACGTTGCTCAGCTCTCCTGCTACGAATTTCGCAGCGAGCTGCTTCCTCACCTCGTAGCATTCCTCAGTCGAATGACCCTTGATTTTATGAAAATCACACCACTTGCTGGGGTCATACGGCTTGAATCTGTTATGAGGTGGGCTTCCTACTGAGCATGAATGTATCCCCTGACTTTGTTTTTGGTCTTGGGATGCTTTCTTCCCAAACTTTTTAGGTCCCTGGGAGTTTGTCGCCTGAGCTTGCCTTCCCGAGGTTGCGGGTGGCTGCTGCTTTGATTGAGCTGCACTTGCCTCCTCGAGAATAATCCAGCGTGAAGCACGGTGAGTTCCTCGAAGAATTTTGAGGATTTTAGCAGTCCGTTTTGAAGAGTTTTTAAGGCCGTTGGGTTATGTAAATTGGCAATTTTTGCCTTAACGGCTTTAAAACTGTCAATGTACTTCCGCAACGAGTCACCTGGCTTTTGAGTAAGTACCCATAGATCGGCCTTCGAGGTTTCGATCTGGATAAATACCGAATATTGCTTCAAGAATGCTGCTTGAAGCTGGGTGAAATTATCAATCGAACTCGGCTTCAGGGAGGTGAACCATTCCAGGGCCGAATCCGTTAGATTTTCGGCAAAGAATCGACAGTGTGCTGCCTCAATGTTGCCCTCGGGTAGTTGCACCCTTGAAAGGGAGAATTTGAACCTTCGCATAAATACCTTAGGGTCGGTTTCTCCGTTGTATCGGGGAAATCGGATGTTCCCGGCATCTCCGAGCAGGGGACTCGCAATCCGCGAGGTGAATGGGATCTGATTGACTTCATCGATCACCCGATCTATTTCAGGTGCCGAGCTCAGAGCGGTGTGGACCCGCGATCTCATCCGTTGAAGCTCGGCACTAGTGTCTTCATAGTATTTCTTAATTGACTTGAATCCATGCAAGGCGCCGGATCCTAAACCGTTCTCGTTATTGCCCGGAGGCCGGGGCAGGAATCCTTCTGTGAACTGGGCAGTGTTTCTGACCTCATTTTCAGGTCGCATTTCGATCTCGGGATTATCCCGAGCTTCAACTTCATTGGCGCTCCCAGAACGATCCTGACTGGCAAATTGGTCTGAGGTCCGGCCTACTCCCGGAAAGGTCGCAATTGGAGGAGTCCCTCCTTCCGCGAACTGGATCGTAGAATATAGGGTCTGATGTTATTGAGCTGAACCGCGAGGTGGTGGCTGAGCCGACCACTCTGCTAGTCGAGGCATTGATATCGGAAAAGTTTAGCCTCGTTACTGGTGGAGGTGTAAACATTAATCCTCGTTGTCCTAGTGGAAACAGGGCTTGTGTTCCAAGTCGGGGATCAAACCGCCCGATCGTGACTATCCGATCAGCTCTTTCGAGATTGTCTTGGCGAGCTACCATTAGGCGGTTCTGCTCTAGGAGAACCGATATAAAGTTCCGGATCTCAACTATTTGATTTGGAGCCTGCTGGTTTAAGGCTGTTATTCCCGCATGATTAACAGTTTTGTTGGTCCCAGCCGTGATACTTGCCTCCAAGGCGGTTATGGGAACGTTTGAGCTCGTCGGAGCGGTGACATCAGGCTGGGATGGAAGAATGGAGGCATTCATAACTCCGGATGAAGCAGTGACTGTTGCGCTTGTTGTGTCCGACATTATCCTCTTTCGAATGATCGGTTTCGCAGGTTACAAGAAGGAAATTGTTTTGCTCCCTCCCCACAAACGGCGCCAAATTGTGAGAGCAGAATCTCACAACCTCAATCCTTGGCCTATTTTAGGTTGAATATGCTTAGNAATAATAAAAAGTAGAGTAACAAGAGGGTTCGAAATCTTCTCTCGGACGAATAGAGTCTCCAACTTGTCTCCCTCAGAAAGCTCTCTCACAAAACTCATAATAGAATAAAGCGTAATCAAGTGTAATCAGCCAAAGTGTCTTAAAAACCTAACTTAAACTCCTAAAACACGTTCTGGGCTTAATTGTAAATAATAAAGTCTTCTGGGCAATTTTGCAATTCTTCAACTCTTCATAAAAGTCGTGACTTGTGTCTTGCTGCAATGAGTATCGATCAATACTAGGGTAGTGTCGATCGATACTAGGGTAGTGTCGATCGATACTGAGGCATTTCGGGGAGTTTGGAGCGGTGATTGTGAGAGCAGAATCTCACAACCTCAATCCTTGGCCTATTTTAGGTTGAATATGCTTAGAAGAACTTTAGAGAGAATTGAGAGAAAAACTGTATAGTATTATTTTTGCCAAGAATTCAGTGTCTCTACAATGTGGCTGCTGTTTCAAACTTATACCAGCTGAAATGTAACTGCTTTACATTAAATTCGGAATTAAGTTTAAAATCTCCATCTTTAATGCTGAGCTTGATTCTAGGATTTCAAGTTAATATACTTTGACTTGGTTAAGCGCGTGCTGCTGCTCCCAACGACCTTGCTCTTTCCCTTCGTGCTCGGTTCTTCCAGCTGGGTGACTTACTCTACCTTGCGACCTCGCTTACTTCACCTTGTAAATAATCTCATGAGACCTCATCATGGGCCGAATCTTCCTTGTCGAGCCCGTTTTCTCAGGCTGGGCCTTGAGTGTGGAATATGGGCCCAACAGTGATCACTATGCTCAACGCTGATTGCAAAAACGTTCTCCTCGGGTAAGCTGTCATCCAGAGGGGTATCCTCATCTATACGCAGCCTAGACAAGTGATCGGCAACACCGTTCTCGACCCCTTTCTTATCCTTGATCTCAAGATCGAATTCTTGTAACAGAAGAATCCATCGCAAAAGCCTAGGTTTAGCATCCTTCTTCGTCAGGAGATATTTCAGGGCGGCATGGTCGGTGTGCACTATAACCTTAGAACCCACAAGGTAGGACCTGAACTTCTCAAAAGCAAACACAATCGCAAGGAGCTCTTTCTCAGTTGTAGCGTATTTGCATTGCGCGTCATCAAGAGTCCTGCTAGCGTAGTAGATAACTTGGAGCTTCTTGTCTGTTCGCTGTCCCAAAACTGATCCCACTGCGAAATCGCTAGCATATGTCATTACCTCGAATGGAATCTCCCAATCTGGTAGTTGAACAATCGGTGTGCTGACAAGTGCTTCCTTGATCACGTGGAATGCTTCCAGACAATCGCTGTCAAAATCAAACTTCACCTCCTTACACATCAGCCGAGTGAAGGGTCTAGCAATCTTGGAAAAATCCTTGATAAACATCCTGTAAAACCCAGCATGTCCAAGAAAGCTTCTAATCCCCTTGACAGAATTAGGCGGCTAAAGATTAGTCATTACTTCAATTTTTGCCCTATCCACTTCGATCCCTTGCTCCGAAATTCTATGCCCCAAGACAATTCCATCCTTGACCATAAAATGACACTTCTCCCAGTTCAATATCAGATGTTTCTCCTCGCAGCGCTGCAATACCCTGCAAAAATTAGAAAGACAAACAAAAAAGGAGGATCCGTAGAACGAGAAATCATCCATGAAAACGTCCATTATGTCCTCAATCAGGTCAGTGAAGATTGACATCATTCATCGCTAGAACGTCGCTGGGGCGTTGCATAAACCGAATGGCATTCTGCGATAAGCAAAAGTGCCATAAGGGCATGTGAACGTGGTCTTCTCCTGGTCGTCTAGATGAATGGGAATCTGGAAAAACCAGAATAACCATCTAGAAAACAGTAGTATGGGTGGTTAGCCAATCTTTCGAGCATTTGATCAATAAAGGGCAAAGGAAAATGATCCTCACGAGTAGCAACATTCAATTTCCTATAATTAATACACATCCTATGCCCTGTAACAGTTCTAGTTGGGATCAACTCATTTTTCTCATTATTAACAACTGTCACACCACCCTTTTTTGGCACAACATGGACTGGGCTCACCCAAGTACTATCGGAGATAGCACATATAATGCCCACCTCTAGAAGTTTCATTATATCCTTCTTTACAACATCCTTGAGATTCGGGTTTAACCGTCTTTGATGTTCTATCGAAGTCATCGATTCATCCTCTAGATGTATCCTATGCATACAAAGATCAGGTGAAATTCTTGTGATATCATCTAGTGAGTAGCCTAAGGCTTTGCGATACTTTCTAAGCTCACATAGAAGTAAAGCAGTTTCAACATTGTTTAGCTCAGCATTGATGATCACATGGTAAGTAGAATTAGGACCAAGAAATGCGTACCTTAGCCCAGCTGGGAGTGGTTTGAGCTCGATTTTTGGAGCCTTCAGCTCGCTCCACGGGTTAGTAAGAGGCGTCGGGGGACTCACTGCCAGAGGCGTCTCTGCGGCTACTTCCAGGCTGATGTATTTAACCATCTCCTCTAATGCCTGGCTTGAATCCAGCATCTCATCATACCTCGTTGCATCATCACTTATAAACCCGTGTTCACTCTCAGTCCTTGTCAAAACAGTCTCCAACGGGTCATCTACTAAAACCTCTTCAACAGCTTCGTCAGAGATCTCTAGCGAGTCGTCAATCGAGAACATCTTACCGTCTAACATAGGTTTTTTTCAACATCTTGTCCATCTCAAACTTCATGACAATGTCTCCCAGGTGGAGATATATTCGCCCATTCTTCACATCTATTATGGCCCCTGCTGTACACAAAAAAGGTCTTCCCAAAATGAGAGGATCCTCGGTTCTTCATCTAGCTCCAAAACCACAAAATCTGCAGGAACGAGTGCATCTCCAATTTGCACGTGTAGATCCTCAAGAACTCCAACAGGCAGCTTCACAGAGCGATCGGCGAACACTAAGGATATCTTAGTTTGGTTGAACTTTGTGAATCCTAGTCGCTTAGCCACGGAGTATGGCATCAAGTTAACGCTGGAACCTAGATCACACAAAGAGCAAGCAAAAGTCATTGCCCCAATCTGCACCGAGAGGACGAATTTCCGGGGATCTCCTATCTTTTCCGGCATTTTATTCTGTAGGACAGCACTGCAATCCTTCGAAATCATCATAACTTTATCTTCAGCTGATACCTTGCTCGTTATCAAACTCTTCATATACTTCTTCAATGCAGGTATCATTTGAACTGCGTCAACAAGAGGAAGTTTCACCACGAGGTCATTAAACATCTCCTTGCACTTAGCTTCCTCTAGATCCTTGCGCGATTTCCTTTGACGTGTAGGGTACGAAACCCTCGGAGTGTAAACACGTATGGGGGCATGCACCTGTGGCTCTTCTGCAATGTATGTATCTGTAGAAACCTTCTCTTTTGGAGTTGTTTCTTCGCCATCCCCCTCAAGATCAATCACGACATCAACATCCTTTTCTTTTCGTGCAACAGATTATAGTGCTTTCCCGCTTCTAAGTGTGATGGCGTTGATGAACTCGTTCTTTGGATTCTGCTCTACCTTCCCTGGAAGAACTCTTTGTGGCCTCTTTATTGCTTCGACAGTTTGAGCAACCTGAGTGTCTAGCTTCTTCACATGACTACATACAGCTTCATACTTGCCGTTGAGATCATTGTACATGTTATCAACCTTGACATTGATCTCCTTAGCATATTGTTATTGGTTTAGCAAAAGTTGCTGCATGAGAAGTTTCAACTCATCCTAAGAATCATTCGCTGAGCTTGCGGGTGCCTGGAATGGGATGTGTTTCGTTGTCTGGAAGGTGTTAAAAGGTTGTTTCTGTTGAAACCCAACTTGAAACCTGTTTTGACCTTGGTACCCCTAAGAAAAACCCGAGGCACCCGCGTTTTGTGCGAACATCCTTCCCTGTTGCTGAGTTTGCTGAGGGTAGACTTGATCCTGAGGATTTTCGACATTGGTGCTTCTGTAGGACAGGTCCGAATGGTTTCTGTAACTATGGCTGAAGCCTCTGTTTTGTATATACCCTTGCCCGTTAACGAAGTTCACCTCTTGTTGTTCATCAGTTTCTTCCTCGGCCGATCCCTGACAGTGGACCACATCTCCTAGCTCCTCGCAAGACTGCACACCTCTCTGATTTCCCTTCAGTAACAGATTCACCTTTGCGGTCAGCTCATCAATCTTTTGTGACTCCGCATTGTTGATGATATATCATGGTTTTTACCCCTTTTAAGCCATGATATAGGTCCGTTTTATAGAGTCTTTCTACTATTTTGTAGTGTTGTAGAGTCTTTTACAGGTTTTAGCACGTTTGGAGCATAATTGGAGATATTTGAGCTTTCTGGAGCATTTTGGAGCAAAACAGAAGTTCGTGTAACTAAGTACCCGATTTGAAGCCCTTGTATCGACCGACACCACCTGGTGTCGATCGATACTGATACCATTAAGGAAGGAAGCGCCTCACTGCCTGAGTATCGATCGATACTACTTAGGTATCGGTTGATACCGTCGTCCATGGGGAAGGAAACGCGACTTTTATGAAGAGTTGAAGAATTGCAAAATTGCCCAGAAGACTTTATTATTTACAATTTAGCCCAAAACGTGTTTTAGGAGTTTAAAATTAGGGTTTTCAGCCACTTTGGCTATTACGTTCTAACTAAACTTTACTTTACTTTTGTTCTGATTAAGAGAGATTGTTCTAGGGATTTTGGGGAGACAACTCTGAACCCCTTTGGTTTTTAATCGATTTCTTTTATGCAATTCTATTCATCTATGATTTCTGTTCCATTAATCATGTCTGAGTAGATCCACTTTAGGTTCAGGGTTCTCATAATTAAGGGTTTTCTCTAAATGTTAGGTTAATTAGTTAATTAGGATTCACCATCTGAATTAGTTCTTCACCATAGGTTGTTCCCATAGCTAATTCTAGGTTGACGAATCTAGAACTTAGATCTTAGGATAATTTATTAGGCACGAGACTGCGATTAATTACCTGACAGAACCTAGGGTGAGCAAAATAACTATTCGCAAAGAGATTTGGTTTAGTTGTTTTGTGAACAAATCAAACTTGAAATAAAAGCTGGTTTAGACTTTAGGATTCGCAAAGAGATTTGGAATTCTAGGATTTAGACTTAGATAGTTTTCGCAACAAGAGTTGGTTAGCTATACTTTAGTGATTTGAGTTCAAGAACTGCTGATATCTTCATATTTTACATGTTCTAGCATACATTTTACTTAGAGTTTTATGTCATTTGCATGCATAATCATGGTTTTGTCTTGCATTTAGGTCTCATTTAGAGTTTAGGACATTTGCATTAGGTCCTAGTAAGTTTTTGCATGTTTTGGAGTGTTTTCTAGGTGTTTGGAGGCAATTTGGGCATAATTGGAGAAATGGACCAAAGTAGAGTGCAAAGTCCATCCGAGACGCCGGAAAGATGTGGCTGGACGTAAGCTTTCCGATCTGAATCAGCTCCAATGACCTTCCTAAACGTTGTAGAGCGATGAGTTAGCTGTCCCGAGGAGTTTGAATCAGATCATTCTGACATCTGGATAGGGAGTTATCGAGGTTTTACTGAAGACGTGTCCGAATGGCCGAGATGGTTTCTTCAATACCGAGTCCACTGCTCGGTATTGTCACTCGGCGTAGCAACCTCAGGGCATTACACTGAGTCCACAGCTCGGTGTAGATGTTCGGTATGCAAACAGTAGCAAAAATTCCTTAGCTTCGAGCACAATACCGACCCGTGGCATCGGTATCTCACCCAAACCAGCCGAGCTCACCCGATGGGTCTGAAAGATCGGCCCGAACAAAGGGTCTCCAATCCGAATTAGCTTCGATGGTCTTCATAGAATATCTATATAATTGAGTTAGCTGTCATCTGGAGGTAGTTTCACGTCTTTTTAAGTTGTGGTTCAAAAGATACATCAGATTTAGAAAATACATGTCTGTTTGCCGCCCAAACGAGTTTTGCCCGGAGTTGAAGCCCAGCAACTACACCGATCAGTTGCACCGACCTGTGGGCTCGGTATTGGCAACTAAAGACCAGATTTGACCCACTTTTGACTGGGTCAATACCCGGTTTGTCCCGGGTTGACCCGGTTCGCCTACCTTCCTTTAAATAGTCCAAAAACCTAATTTTCATGATCTAAACTTTATTTTTCTCTCCTTTTCTCTAGCAAAAACGTGGTGACCTTGTTTTTAAGGGTTCTTGGATAACTTTGTAAGAGATATCTTGAATTTGAATGCAAGTTTAAGTTATATCTTCTTTCTTAATCATCTTTTACTCATTAATTATGGGATTTAACATGTTCTTCATAGAATTTGTTGGGTTCACCATGGTTAGTGAGTAGAAACTCTTTGGATCATTGGGTTTGGTAGATTTAGGGGTTTTCTTGGTTAGTCTTTGATGTCTAAGGCTTAATTAACATGTTTCCTCTCTTATTTGATGATTTTAATGCTAGATTAGGCTTGAGAAGGATGATCTAGAACTAAAGGCATTTCATGCACACCAAGTGTTTGATGAAATGCCTAGTATAGTTAAATAAGAGGATTCTCATACTTAGCTTATGAAAGTGATTGCCTAAGGTGATTATTAGCTATTAAAACTTGAATTTAATGTTTGCTAATTACTTAATCACAAATGAGAGTTTGTTCTTGATTAGGTAATTACTGAAATGATTAGTGCTAAGAGATTAGATTAATCTTGATTAGTGTTCTAGGCTTAAGGAAATGAACTTATGTGGTTAATTTGACATCATTGATTAGCTTGGATTCCCCCAAATCAATTACCTTACCCAAAGATCCCTCTTTTAATCATTGTTAATCTCGTTTAGTGATTGTCTTTTGCTTATTTGCTTTCAATTACATTGGGTTGCTAGAATTAAAACCAAAACCGCTTGATTTGCCTAGCTTATATAGTTTCTTGCATTCCTAGTGTGTTAACCTCGCACCTCCTTGGTTCGATACCTCTTATGCTACAATAGCATTTAGAGAATTGATTCTATAGATACCAAAATATCTACTATCAATTTGGCGCCGTTGCCGGGGAGGTTTAGCGTTAGCCATTAGGATTTAGGTTCTTAATAAGACTAGGCTTTTATTTACATTATGTTGATGCACATCACTTAGAGCATGCATCTCATTGAGATGATGAATTTTCTCTTGTACATTGTCTCTAACTTGTCTTCCTTAGGCCTCTTGTGTTTTCATAGGTACCGAATCCAAAGAAAGAGCAATGGAAAGGCAAGATCATCTGAAGTGTTTGATATGGATGATCAAAGAGGGTACCGAGTCCAAGGGAAAAGTAGTGGAGAGACGAGATCACTTGGGGTTGTCGGAAATGGACTACCAAAGGAACGTTCTTCAACCCCACAACTTCAAGAAATGGCACAACCTCGAGAATTGGTATCAAATCCAATCCTAGTTCCAAAGGAGAAGGCAACGGTTGGGAGTTTTGACACTCCATGTTGTCGTGGATCAAGATATGGAATTCACTCACCACCAATCGAAGCCGAGGCATACGAGATAAAGCCAAGCTTGGTTAGGTTGATTCAAGAGTCTAGATCGGTCGGTGCGGGGTAAGGGAAAGGATTGCCGAGTGAATTGTCTTCAATCCGGCTGAGTGTGCCGGTCGGTTCCGGGGCGGTACGAATTTGACTGTGGATCGGCATAAGCTTTTGTCCCAATACCGACCCAGGATGGCTCGGCGCTGTCTCCTGGAAACAGCATTTCTGCCTTGGCCATCTCCTTTTGCTTCAAATCCGATCGAGCTTGGTTCCAAAGTCTCCAATCACTTCCAAGATGTCTCCAAGACCCTAGAAATCACTCCAAAACATGCAAGACTCACTAGGACCTAATGCAAAGACTCTAACTCTAAATGAAACCGAAATGCTAACTAAAATCATGATTATGCATGCATGCGACTAGAAACTACATGTAAAATGTGATGCTAGAACAAGTAAATTATGGGAATATTAACTCCCCCAAACTTACTCTTTTGCTTGTCCTCAAGCGAACAAACACGAGCAAGTAGGGAGAGAGGTTTGAAAGCGGGAGCTCAAATCCACAAGTATCATAAAAAGAAATCAAGCTCAATGTCCAAGTTGCTAGCTCTAGGGTGCGATCAAACAAGTCTACTCAAAAGGAGCTAGCCATATCCCTTCCATACATGAATCAAGCCCAAGTCTCAACCTACACATGCCTTCCTCTCATCCAATCCTTTGACATTCATTAAATTATTTCAAGTGGATCATGCTTATGCAAGTCAAGTGGATTCATTTGGCCATGGTAAAAGGTCTTGAGATAAAAGTGATCTCAAATGAGTGGGGTTACTCCAATGCCAAGGGATCTCTCAAAAGGAATCAACTAATGCAAAATGCTAAGAGTAAAGCCTAATAGATGCATACAAGGATGACCTCCATCTACCCAATACCTCCTATCGATCTCAAGTTCTAATCTCTAAGCCCGAATGATGACCCTTCCTAACCTACCCTTTTTCACAAGGCCATTAGCCTTCATTACTCACAAGGTCTCACTTTTTCTCTTCACTTAAGCACTTAGGGGATCTCCTTTTTCTCCAAATGGCTCGGCTTACAACATTTTTACTCACTTAGCTCTTCTTTTACTTACTCTAGTCTCTCTTTTCTCGTTTTCTTGTACCTTAGCCGTTTTCGGCTCTTTTTCTTTTCTTTAAAGCTAGAGACTATTTTATTTCGATACTTAGAGCTTTTTCAAAACTTTTCTTGCCAACCATTTCAACTTTTGCTTATCCCCTATTTCTTTCCCATTCTCATCCATTTCTACATTCTCTTTCTTTTCTTTATCCCCAAACCCCCATCCTATCTAGTCCTAACCTATGTCTAGCCCCTTGAGTTCGGGCTAGTTCTACATGGAAACTTCTCCTTGTCGTTCTAAACTCAACACTTTTTTCCTACTTGATTCGGAAAAGGCCTTACGTCGCTCACAAATGGTTTTTGGCTTGAAGGACGGTTGGGTTGTGGGAATGATTAACCGTTCCAAAGAGGGGAACCGGCTATTCGAGCTAACAAAGAGGGGTAAAAAGGGGAAGATAGCTCGAATATGTGTATCGGTATCCATGAATCCACATTGACATCCACAACCAAGATAATTA
>PKMM01011598.1:0-58072 GCA_002933915.1 Eutrema heterophyllum
ATAATAAAATAAAGAAAAAATCAATAGAATAAAGCATTAAAAAATTAAAATTAATATACTAAGTACTATATCGATCATATATATATTGTATTGTTTTAAACTAGAATATACAAATGAACTATCAATCATAAGTTGTGTTAACATTTGGACTCAATAGTTTTAAAATTAGAATACACAAAGACTATCAATTAAGGGATTCTTGCGTGTACGGTTGCATAATGAAAACATTGTTTGTAGACTAGCATTTTACAAAATTGGAAAATAAGTAACACTTAGTGTACTGTACACACGTTGACTTTCCAGTCGTACCTTTATACAGTACTACGCAAATCAACAGTGTATAGTACACAGACCAATAACAAACAAAGGCAAAATCGTCTTTTCCAAATAGAAAGTGTTACTTAATTTTTTATCAAATTATGTTTTGATTAATGTAAATATCTTAGTTTAGTTGTTAAAAAAATATATTTTAAACTATCCTATTCACGTACGTATTAATTTGAAACTTACGATGCAGATATAAACTAGTTACTAAACACTAGCTAGTTCCTCTATTCATTTATATAAGATGTTTTTTTTTTTTTTTTTTTCGTTGAGTTTTACAAGTTTGGATGCAAAATTTATATTTATTTAATATGTTAATCATCTGTATTTTAATATGTTTTATCAGTTGTATTGTTTTTTATATTATTTTTCATTAAGTATTAAGCAATAATTTGTAAGTAAAAAATAATAAATATTTATGACTTTTTAATTTTCGCTCTTTTAGCCAAAAAAAAACTTATAAAAAGAGAACATATGGAGTAATTAACATTTTTTTTTTGTTAACCGCTATTGCTAGTAACATCTTAGTTAACATGATCATTTTAAAAGTAAAATTTTTCGTAATATTTACTTGTTAAAAATAACAAAAAAAAAATCAATGTTAAAGAAAAAAACTATATAACTGGCCTGTATCATAATTTGTCACCGTAATTAGTCTAATATCCTATACTCGGACATCCTAAACATATGATCCATAAATATGATGGACCACAGGTCGTTATACAATTTCATATAATCAGATAATGCAAAATATCACAATATCTATATTTTGATTTTCTGAACCATAACACAAAATTTCTTCTTTTTTTTTTGTTGATTGACGCCGGCAACATAGCTCAGCTCCAACATACACAAGCTTGTCCGCTGATATCATCATATTTTGCATGGTCCAAGCATTCATATTACTTAGGTTTTGAGTCTTTTGCATATAGTTCATGTCATTTCCTTAGCATTTTAGTCTTCTTAGGAGTTTAGTGTGTCCATATTAGGTCCTAGTGTGTCTAGCATGTTTTGGAGCATATTCTAGGTACTTCGGAGAAGACTCGAGACTTGTAATGTGAGACCGTTCGGATCGGAGGCAAGAAAAGGGAGCCAAAGACACGAGGAAGCTTGGCGAGCCGTTACACTGATGTCACTCATCGGTGTAGCCTCATCGGTATGACCTCGGCAGCTCAATACCGCGCAAGGAACTGACCCAGCACCGATTTGTGACGTCGGGATCAAAGCTTCAGGGGATTGCACCGATGTCACAAGTCGGTGCAAGATCAGAGACAATCACCCTTAGACCCGACGTGCAATACCGAAGAGTGACATCGGTGTGTCTCAACTCCTTTCGAGAAACTTCACACCGACACCGAGGTCACAAGTCGGTGTTTCTCCTCGGTGCACTTCCTCCGGACAACTCCTCACCAACTCACTCCACTCCAGAACCGAGGTCACACATCGGTGTTGCTTCGCGGTGCATCTCCTAAAGACAGCGAACTCACCTCAACACCGAAGTCACAAATCGGTGTAACATCTCGGTGTGAGATCATAAACATTTTCCCTTAGCACCGAGGTGCTACACCGATGAGTGACATCGGTGCATACGACCCATCGAACACTTTTCACCCGTTTAAACCAGGTCGGTACCCGCTTTGTCCTGGGTCGACCTGGTTCGCCACTGTTCACTATAAATATTTTAGACCTAATTTTTCATAAGGATCTTTTTCTCTTGCTAAAAACTTTCGTTTTAGGGTTCTGAGTATTTGTAAGAGATATTCTTTTTTTCTTTTTTTCTTATGCAATCCAAGTTTATCTTTTAATCTCTTCTTCTTATATCTCATTTCTTAATCTTATAATCATTTAATCATGGGATTTAACATGTCTCTCATAAGATTTGTTGGATCCATCATGATTAGTGAGTAGTTTTTCAGGATCTTGGGATGAGGTAGATTTAGTGTGATCTAATGGATGATTTATGATGCTTAGGGTTAGATTTACTTATTTCCCTTCTTTCTAAGTGTGCTTAATGCTAGATTAGGCTTGAGAAAGCTAATCTAGATCTTAGGGAATTTCATACCCACAAGGTGTTTGATGAAATTCCTCAAATAACTTAGTTAGAGATAATCATTCTTAACCTATGAGAGTAGTTGCCTAAGGTGATTATTGGTTGATTAGGACTTGAATCTTAATGTTTGCTAATCATCTTATCACAAATGAGAATTTGATGTGATTAGAAAAGTAATTAGTACATTGAGAAAATATTAGTCAATAATTAGTGATCAAACCTAGGGATTAGCATTGATTGAGTATTGAGCATCATGAATTAGCTATAGGGTCACCTTTATTCCATAACTTCATCATTGGATTCACTTTTTATCATTGAAATCCCTTTCGTTTAGCTTCGTTAATCTTGTTAATTGCTTTATTTAGATTAATTACTTAGTGAAACTTCAAAACAATATTGCTTTCTTAATCCTTAGATTAAGATGTTCTATGCATTCTTAGTGATTGATTCAAAACCTATTTGGATTGACACCTCGTATACTACATACTATATTGAGAATTGATTTCAAATTAGACTTGCAAAAACCCTGTATCATCCGCATTTATATTTAGTGTAATAACAACCACTAGATATGATATGGAGACTTGGCACACGTAATCTTTAATTAAATCGATACGTTCGAAATTTAACTCTCCACGATCATGAACAATCACCCAATGTCCAATAATATTATTGTTCTGGCAATACTTTTTAATGTTATACAAAATTAAGATTATTTTTGAAATTAACTTTACTACAGACAAAAATAAGAAAAAATGGAATATAAAATAAAAGGAAGGGGAGGCAACTGGGGGAGCTTGATGCGGTTAGGGAAAATCGACCCTTTCGTGACCCTATGAGCCATTTTCACTGCATTTACGTTTATTCATTTTTTTTTCTTAATGTTTATATATTTTAGTTTCTTTTTATAAGAAAAATATCTTATTAACAATTTAACATGTACTGTATTATATATTTCTTTTTAAAGCCGTATCGTACTATTTAAGAATGTAATTCGACGGCAAAAAAAAAACAAGTATGGGAATTCAGTATATGATTATCTTGCAATTTGTGGAAAATAGAATGTAGAAACTATATATATACACGTCCTGAAACATTAACTCGAAATGAAATTAATCCATTTTTCTATGAATTGAGTGATTTTTACTTGTACCCATCGTTCTCGGTACTAAACAGTAGCCAAAATATCCCAAACGTGTGGTTAATTGACTTACCGTCAAACACAAATATCCTGGCGATTATGAGAGCAATTGGCAAATATCATAATTATAATCCCCTCTTGTTGTTGTTGTTGTTTTGGTTGAAATTAAGCAGCACTTTTGATTTCATATAACATATTTAATCTGTGTAACGAAATAATTATTAGAGTTAAATGTTCCACTATATTTATTATATGCTAATTGTTGCTCGTACCACTGGATATATAATGTACCACTTGAAACCAAACACATACGGCTATGTATTTTGACCCATATGATATTTTGCCATATTGGTATAATTGACACTTTTACTGTTTATAGTCAATATCAATTTCGTGTTTAAACAATATCGCACTTGTAAAAATGGACGTATAGTATTGAATTGTACTCAGACCTAGTTTTCCACTGAAACTAAGTTCACCAGAATAAAAATTAGATGTTATCTAATAAAGTAACTGTATCAAATGAAAAAAGTGAAATTTATTTTATTAAGTTTAGTCTACTAATATATAAAAGGTTTGCAGATTTTGTCACTTCCTTAATTTTTTAAATTTTTTAAACATTTTTTAAATTTAATTAGGAAAATAACACTTATTTTATTGTTCATGATAATTCACTTTTACACAGTACGGCGTGTACGACCGTGTACTGTATACAAAGCTATAAGCTATGGGAAGGGGTAAAATAGTCATTTCAACATAAAACGACAAAAAAAAAAAACTATAAGTGATTTTTGGTGCAAATGAGTTTTAACATATAAGAAAAAAATGAAAATATCAAGAACCCATCCTATAATGGAAGTTCCAAGATTCATGAATATTTTTTTTTTTTGCTAAAAAGATTCATAAAGTTCAATGTAGACAAACCCTTAAAAAGAAGTAATCACATATTTTCATATACTAATCGTTCCAAATCGAGGTTGCAAATTGTTCGCATTTTTTCCGTTGAGCTTCTATTCTCTCTCATGCACGTTATTAGAGGAGGTTTCGTCTACCTGGTTTAGCTCCTTGATTTGAACTCAACCACCCTGTTTTTTTCCCAAAATAGAAAATCTTATCCTCTTAATACCACTTTTGGTCTCATAAAACCGGGTTCCACCCCCGACTCCTTGCCGGTAAACCCTTCCTCTACTCAACACCTTTTCACCAATTCACAGAAGAAGTGCTTTCCATGTTTTTGTCTCCACAAATTCATCAAATGAGAATGAAAGAAGGTGATGAATGGAAGACAGCCTTCAGAACTAAGCAAGGGTTATACGAGTGGACTGTCATGCCTTGCGGCCTCACCAATGCCCCTAGCAACTTTATGCGTCTAATGAACCACGTTCTTAGAGCATACATCAGTAAGTTTGTTGTTGTGTATTTTGATGACAGTTTAATATACAACGAGTGTTTATCCGACCATGTGTCACACCTTGAGCATGTGCTAAAGACACTTCGACAAGAAAGACTTTATGCAAATCTCAAGAAGTGCACATTTTGCACTGATCAAGTAGTTTTTCTAGGTTTTATTGTGAGCTTGCATGGATTACATGTTGATGAAGAGAAGATCCGAGCCATCAAAGAATGGTCAGCCCCAACAAACATCATTCAAGTTAGAAGCTTCCACGGTTTGGCTAGTTCTACCGACGGTTTGTCAAGGACTTCAGCAGCTTAGCAGCCCCACTCACGGCTGTAGTGAAGAAGAGTGTTGGTTTTACTTGGAGAGAAACACAACAAAACGCATTCCAAGCCCTATAAGACAGCCTCACCAACGCATCGGTTCTAGTCTTGCCGGATTTCAACAGAACTTTTGAAGTGGAGTGTGATGCGTCTGGAATTGTGATGACACAAGAAGGAAACCCAGTTGCTTATTTAAGTGAGAAGCTAGGAGGAGCTTCACTCAACTACCCAATTTATGACAAAGAATTGTATGCACTTGTCCGATTTTAGAGACATGGCAACACTATCTCTTATCCAAAGAGTTTGTGATCCACACAGACCAAATAACAATGGTTTTGGCCTGAAACAATGTGCCACATACATTGTACCACACGTGTAGATGCCTAGATGGGTATATTCACCACAAACAATCAAAATGTTGATGCCAAAAAAAAATCTTTTTGACCACAATATTAATATTTAGATCGGTTCAAAAATCCAAATCGAGTGTACCGAATTTATAGACAAATTAAAATTATAAAATAAATTTTGGTAGTAGTTATTACTTAATCTAGTGGAAATGAAAATTTCAGATAATTTTTTTTAAGAGAAACTATATTAATTTTCATAGAGGATTCTTTATTTAAAAAAATGCAATCATGCAGTGACAATTGTTTTTGTTTTTTAAATGGCTGCAAGGCCCAAAATTTCCAGGTCAATTTACCGCCCTGGACGCACATTGTAATACATCTGCTTTTTGGTATTAGAAAGAAAACAAAAGAAAAGTAAAACATTAATACATTGTAAATATAATAAAGTTCTGCATGAAAATCACAGCAAAGTCGAAAAAGCTTTAGCTATATAACATTCACATTTCGCAATGGCAAGGGTCATATTACCGCATATCGCCTCCCCTGGATATCCCCTTTTCTGTCTGTTTTTTGTTTTGCTTATATTGCAATATATTACTTTTTTTTCTAAAAATCTTTTTATTGTGAAGACTGAAGACTGTGAAGTGGAAAGATGCCACACTAATTATTATCATCATTTAAATAATCAATTAAAGCACTGTATTAAGTTAAAGTGTTTTAGTTTTATGGGAAAAAATTGGAATTAACCCCTGAAGGTTTAGAAGCATATCATAAAGCAGTGGTCCAAGGGATTACATTTTTTTTGCTTATTTATTTAACCATAAAGATGCAGTATTTATAATAATCATACAGTTTTGGAATATTGTTGTTGTTAGTCAAATTATTATAAACTGGTAGCTTATCCGCGTTTCGCGCCGTATATTATATATTTATTTATAGATGTAGTTAAAAAATATATGGTAATAGCAAAACTTTTAATTAAATTTAATATTTTGCAAAAAGAATTTTTAATAATAATTTAATATATCTAGTATTTGATGGGCTTATATATATTCAATAAAATAAAATTTATTTTAAAACATATAATAAATACTATTCAAAATCTACGTTGGAAAATAATTGATATATATATATATATATATAATTCTCTCTTTTGAAATATGGATCGAATTTTCATCTATCTCATTCTGAAATCATCTAACATAATCTTTCTCTCACTCTCTGTCACTTTTTTATAAGAATTTCACTCTTTATTTCTCACTTATGAACGCGATAAATTAAGCTGCATACCACATTTTGGTATGATTTAACCTAAGAATTTTCATTCATCTACATCAATCTCATTCTGAAATCATCTAACATGTTTCCAAGATACACTCATAATCTCTCTCATTTTATCTCACTCTCTATCTCTTTTTTATAAGAATCTCACTCTTTATCTCTCACTTATCAACGCGATAAATTGAACTACATTTGGTATGATTTAACCTAAAATTATAATTTTCACTATCTTCTTCATATTTTCCATTTTTGGCCAATTTTGGTGTCTACTTCCTGACTTCAGTGTTGGAGAGCTTTCGGGAGGATTTCGTCCATTCGTCCTCTCAATGATTGGCTTGAACATGTTATCATTTTGGGATACAATTTGCCTCTCATAACATGCATTCTTGCATACCCATCAAAAGATTGGAATTGCAATTCGAACTTGTAGAAACTCTTGCGAGTATTCCTTTGTTGAACGAATCCTTATTCGCATGCTTAAACATCGATTTCTAACCATCAAAACGCATTTTTTTCCTATAACCCACTTAAAATTAACTGACAAATTCCGAAAGTTTATCCAAAACAACGACTACTCAATAATTCTGGTTTTTTTATTACAAATATTTTAAGAGAGTTTTTAAATATTTTTAAACATTTATTTTAGAACTAATCTTTATTGGTTGTTTAAAATTATATATCAAAACATTCTTGATTTTATTTTAAAAAACAAATACATAAATTATAAACACTAAATTCTACAATTAGAGTCTTGTCCAATAAGACTAAGACGCCATGAGAAACCAGTTAAATGTTTTTTATATCCAAATAAAATTATAAAATATGATTAAGTGTATATAATATTTATGTTAAATTTTATTTTATGATTTAATTATGGAATTAAGTGATTATGGGATAGGGGATGTACTAGAGAATAAATGAGCGATGATGTGTCACCAATTTATAGTATGAGAAGATGATGTGGCAGCTTAAGAAGAGAGCAAATTCAAATTTATATATGTAAATATTAGTTAATTGATTCGTCTCTATTAGCTTAGGAAATGTGGATTTTTTTTTAAAAATTCTTAAATTTAAATTTATTTATGTGTTTGTTTAGTGGATGATGCACATTTTTACCTTGTTTTTCTTTTGGTTGTTTATTTATGCAATTAGTTGTTTTAAAAAAATGAAATTTTTTGTCATTTTAAAGTTTTGGAAGTGCTTATTTTTTAGTTGGTCTTTGTTATTAATTCCGTTTAGATTTATTGTTTTAGCGCAACTCACACGTGGTTAGTAAATTGATGGATATTTACTCTGTCTATTAGTACACACATGTGGCGAATACCAGGCCGAGATTGGGGAATCTGAAACATCTGTGACGAGTGGTGAGTTTATCGTCGATTTAGGGTCAGATATTGTGCGTAAGATGAAGATAGTTGCAGAGGATTTTAAGATCGTTAATCTCGTATTCTTCGATTAATACTATGAAATAATTTATATTTGAAGCCCATATTTATATATAGATTTATATTTATTTCAAATCCATAGATAATAACTATGAGATTTTTTAAGTTTTTGTGTAATTTTAAAAAAAAGAAAATGGTTGCCGAAGTGGCAGCAAAGTTAACTTTATATATATATATATATTTTCCTTCTTTATAATGGATAATTATGAGATTCTTGTCAGCATTTTAATAACATTTTAGGCTCTCTCTTTGTATCGTATCTATATCTTAAACTATAGTAAATCAAACAAATTGCAAAATTCGTCATTAGGCAATGATTAATGATTACGGACTGGTCTGGCAAAATACCTGGAAATGAAAAATCGAACCGGAACCGAACTGAATTAGGAGGTATCGAACCGAACCGAATTAGGAGGTATCGAACCGAACCGAATAATCATAAATACCGAAATATTACTTTTAAAAAATATTTCGGCTACCCGAATTGAACCGAACTGAACCGAAACCCGAATGGGTACCCAAAATATACGAAATACAATTATATATCCAAAATATTATGTATATTTATATTTGAAATTAACAAACCAAAATTACAATTATAAATCGAATATATTAGTTATGTTTAGACCGAAATAACCAAAATACCCGAAATATCCGAAAATCTTTAGTGATATTTGTAAAAATTAAAAAAAAAGTTCAAAATTTAACCAAATTTCATTTAAATTGAACTATTTTTTTAGGTTTTTTTGTGTATTTGGGATAAATTTGGGTATCCGGAACCGAATTGAATCCGACCCAAAAAAATGAAATATCCGAATGGGTCTTTAACCTCTGGTATCGAAATATCCGAAACCCGAAAGAACCGAACCCGAACGGGTAACCGAATGCCCATGACGAAAACTGTTATTTGTTGGCGAAAAAAGATAAGAAAATCTAATTTGCCCAATATAATGCAAGATAATATCTGTTACCATAAGCCCACGGGCCCGTTACACACATGTTAGTGGGTTAGTGGTAACTATTCAAATTCCATTTTTGATAATTTATATAAATGAGTCAGCATTTTAGATCGTTGACCGTGGAGTAGTTAGACTTACAATGAAAAGCCACACGAGATGCTGACACGTGTCATTCTGATTAAGAAAGAGATTTGTCTCTCGCCTGATTTGCTGCTTTCTCCTAATTAACAGTAAAATCCCGATTTGAGTTGAAGAAGCCAACTTAGAGAGGAAAAAAGAAAAAAAATTCAAAGAAAGCAAATGGGAGATGAAAATCCCAGGATTATGTTCGGTGTGATCATCACCGTGTACGTTGATCGTGAAATGACGACCGTCCGATCGTTTCGAGCGAGACGGAAAAATGAAGGGACGTGGAGGCGTGACATCGGAAGGACACGTGGATATGACCGGAGAGCTAATTTGTTAGCGTATATTCGTCAGCTGAGGGCTGAAAGTCTCGCCGGGGATTCGAAACGCGACGGCGTAGAGAGTGACAACACACCCGAGCGGCCGAACCCGAAGGTAACGTTTCTTTGATTTTCATTTCTTAGGATTTTTTTTTTTTTAATTCAGTTGACATAATGGGCTTTTACAATTTTATTGGGCCGGATATGGGTCATGGTGACTTATGTGGGTCATCTAACCTTAAAAGTTAAAATTTACTGACTTGCGTACAAATATACACAAAGATTAGAGGGCAAGTAAAGCAGTTGGGTCTCAATTATTATCTGATTATTAATGTGGACTAGCCTATGTAAAGTTTAAACCTCTTACTACTAAACATTATGTTTTGTAATAAATAAGCTAAAATTACTGTTTTTTTTTTCTTTGTGGGCAGCTAAGTGGTTGTTTTATAAACCATAATTATTTTGTTATTGTGGCAGAAAAAGAAAAGAAGGTGGATACGAAAAATGATGAGTAAGTTCCGGTTACCGTTTCTCCGGCCATTTCGTCGGAAAAATAGGACGTGGAGATACCGCCAGGTTGTTTCAGATGAAGAAGAAGGAGAAGCAAAGAGCAAAGCTTACAATTCAGATATTTGGGTACTTCGTGTTCCGATTCATCTCTTCTTTTATACGACTTGTTTTAAATTGAAACTACATTCTTAATTAATCTTGTTTTCTGTTTTCCGAATGAAGAAAAAGCTTAAACATGTGGTCGGAGGGTTATCACGCGGCTGCGTACGAAGAAGAAGAGACTCATGAAGACAACACAAGAATCAAGAAACGGACATAAGGAGTAATTACATCTTCTTCTCTTTTTTTTTCACATAACCTTTTTATTTTTCTTCCAGAACTTAAGGAAGATGAAAATCAAATAAATACATAAAAACATGAAATAAAATGAAAGTGGAAAAAGGCATAAGAGATCATGCCTCCTTAGAGTACAACAATGCAGAAACAAGAATACAAATTACAGAGAATACATAATTTACATGAAAATAAATAAAAAAGAAAAGGGACGACTGTGAGTTTTTTTCAATTCCCTGTATGGCTAATTGGCTAATCATGTTAGCCTTTTATACTGCTCCTGCAAGTTTGAAGTCAATTTGTAATGCTGGAGAGAGTTTGAGAAATATGCAGAGGAGATTGATCATGCATTTGCTTTGGTTAAATTAAAGTTACTGACCTCTATTGCCGCCCCTCTGGTTCCTTGGGAAGAGCAAACGGCGAAGCGAACGGCTTGGAGAAGCAGGGGATCGAGAAGATGATGCGAAGTCACTTGATTCCATATCGATAAAACGTATATGATGGCTTTGTCCGTGCCATGTATCTAGATCCAATATGCCATTGCTCAAAGAGTCATCCGAACTGTAATCTTCTTCGTCTTCTTCATCATAAACAGCTCGGCTATGCGGCTCTATGACATAATCTCCCAACACAACAGCACCTGGAGTTGATGACATGATCGTGCTTATCACATCTCTTCTGTCTCTTTCCCTCTCAAGCCTCTTCCATTTGGTTTCTAGAGCTGGATCAACAGTTCTCGGGCAAGCATGTGGGTGTTTTTCCTTCATGTGTTTCTTGAGTTTTTTAAAGTTTCCTACAAAGGAACAGTTTTCCTGCATACAAGTCCTCCTCTTGGAGTTGAAATGCACCCGGGCATCTTCCACAACAGTCCAACCTTTCACTTGGCCTCTGCATAGCGGACACAAAAGCTCGGGTTGTCCTGAGTTTTCGTTGCCATAAGATTTCCTGTATTGGTCAAGGCAGTTGGCAAAACGGCTGCTTGTTGCGCACATGTAAGGACGACATCCTTTGTGATAGGACGAACACAGGAGAAGAACTGCATTGTGTGGAGACTCCAAACATACTGGGCAGGTTGAGCCTGCCCATTCTTTTTTGCAACAAGACGGTGGTGATGGATAATGAGTAGCAATGTGAGCCCTACGATTCACTTTCTTGATTTTCCCCATTCGATCAATCAAAACCTATTCAACACAAGAGACCAGGAGGGTGAATAAGACCATCACACATAAATCTACTTAGTGTAAGCTTTCTTCAAGGTGCAAGTTGTGAAGCCAATGAAAACACACAAAAAATTCAATCGTAAGATCCATGTGTGTTGGTAAGGAACAAGCAAAATTCGACGAATTATCACTAATAGCGCTCTAAACGACCAGTTGACCAACTATTGGAGAAATTTTTAACCCAAAAAAATCAAACAGTAGCAATGCTCTTTAATAGCCATTGACCACGGATCCGAAAATCTGGCTCAGGAACTCATGCATAAGCTACACTTTACTTCTACGCAATGGAGTGAGCGTCAACCGGATCCGCAAATGGCAACCACAAGCAAAGACACATTAGGTCCAATGAAAATGAAAAAAAAATCCAGATCTGGAGAAGCAATTATGGCAATTTAAATCAATAATTCATGCAAGATTAAGCAAAGCACCAATGGCAGCGCAGATTCTCGATCCACATATAAGATCGAGACGAATCATACAGTTCAATGTTCGACACCACACAAACAATGACTCGAGATCTCGCTCAACGGAATCCTAATTGAGAATCTAAGATAGATCTCTCTCCTCTCCCGAAATGGAAGATCGGAGACGTGTAGCGAATCTTATCTAGAAATTTCGAGAACGAGATTGGCGAATTTCAACAATATAATAGGTTGACGGATGCGGAGAAGGCGCGAGGTAACAGTACCGGAGAGAAGCAGAGGAGATCGCGGTGATTGCCGGAGGAGGAGAGAGCTCCGAGCTTCAAGGATGTTCGGGAAAGGGAAAAGCGATTGCTTCTTCGAATTGACGTACGCAAACAAAGCCAATTTCTTTTTGTTTTAAAACTTGCGGTTGGATTCCAAATGTCGTCATTTTAACGCAACCGTTTTTCTCATCCAAATTATCGCTATACGATATGTTCGCTGTGTTTGATATAATGGGCCTTAGGCCCTTTCCGCTCCTTGCCATAAGAGGCCAACATTTTAAGAGCTAACCGAAATAGTATTCGTTTTTTTCTCTTTCCATTTTTTCTTTTTCTTTCTTGCCATTGGCTTTGAAGTTAGAAATCTAATAGATTCTGATACTCAATAAAAAAAATTTAAATATTTGCCTATCATATATAATCCATTCATAGATGAGAAAAAAATAATTTAGAAACTATTGTATCCATATAAGATAGAAATGACTCATCCTTTGAGGGTGTTTTTGGGGATATATACCTAAAATCTAAATACAAGCCCAAATAATTCAAACCGGGTTGTACATAGTATTTAAAAAAAAACAAAAAAACAAAAAAACAAATCAGCCCAAACTGGTATGGATGTTTTTATATGTTCTGGTCAGATTAGATGATCAAATGACCCAATTAGGATTGGGTTTCCATGTCCCTAGCTAGAGACACTTACATTCCACATATCATAGACAGGAACCATGTCGGGAGTGAAGAAGCCGAAGCTCTGTTCAACCTCTCCTTGCTTCAAATTCTCATTGAACATCTCGAAGAAAAACGTCACCACGGGAACCTCAGGCCGCCTTGGTGTAGCCCTAGTACCCGTGGTGAGTTTCTTAAGCAACCCTCGATTATACGCACGTGCGTTCTCCACGCTCGTGTACGGAGGATTCCCTCTCGTAGGCCAACCCGTCTCGGCCACGTACACCTTCACTCCTCCGTGGCTGAGTTTCTCCAACGCCGCGTTGAAACTGTCCACAACCGCGTCGAACATGTTCGTGTATTGGTAATTCCCGTCGATCACGACCGGTGTATTTGAACCGAACGCCGCGTATTCCAATGACACGTGGCTAGGGTCAGACGCATATGCGAAATAAGGGTATACGTTGACCATGAGTGGTGAATCCGTATAGCTTAGAACCGATGCGATTTCGGTTAAAATCTCGGTTATTTGCGGTTTAAATACTCCAGCTGATGGTGGGTAAGAGTTAGCGAGTGCGGCTGAGGATAAGACCGTGGTGACGTGGATCGTCCTTGAGATTCCGATTTCGGTCAACGCAGTTTTTATATTTCTCATTGCTTGTGGCACGTACCGTCCGATCTCTCCTTGGATCACTTCGTTTCCCACCGTGATCCAACTGAAGGCGACGTTGTATGGTACTATAAACGTTTTGACCCAATTTACGGCGTACTCGTATTGATCGGCTAATGTTTTGATCTCGTCGTTTTTTGGTCCGGTCGCTACGAGAATACCGGTCCCTTGTAAGGAGTTGAGGAGATCAGGGAATGGCTCGTACAGTCGTATCCAACCGATGTTGAATTTCTGGTAAAGAGATATCGTTTGGGTCGGAGATGGAAGATTGTCTCCGTTTCTACCGTCACAAACTCCGGCGAACAGAGTGCCACCGGCGCCGACCCCAGTTGATCTGGCTGAAAGAAAGAGAAGAGTGATTATGAGGAACATTATGTTGCTCATGTTTTGGCTCCTTAGTTTTGGTATACATGCATATATTAGTGTTTGTCTGTGTATATATATATATGTTTTGTGATTTACGTACGTGGACTTGTTACTCTTCTGATCTATCTTTGGTGTTGATTAAATATGTAATGAAGTAATATCGGAGAAAATGTGTTGGTGAATCTCATGTCTATTAATGATATGTAAATGGGACATAGCATGTATCTAAACCTATATTATGACTTTAGGATTATTTTAGCACGTTTTATATTTTGTTTTTGTATTTTTATTGTTACGTACAATAAAAATGTTATGAGATAAAAACTTAGTTAAATTACCTCATGAAATCTTGGCTAAAGAGTAAAGATGGCTTTAGATTTTAGATTTTTCTTTTTCTTTAACTTCTTGTTTGAACAAAAGATAAAATTAATTATGTTTAAAATAACATAAAAATCTCCACAATGTTAAGAAAATCTGCAAAATACTTTAAAAACTGTGAAATATAGGGCGACTCAATCCAACGCCATACTAGATCTTTCAAAAAGATCGAAAGTTTGAAACCATGATATATTGATATGCTCTTGATCATGTTTTGGTTATAATCCACGTCATGTATAAAAACTTCGATATCTTGTCCATCTACCAACATAAAACTTTCAATTATCGTGTATAGAACTATCGTTAACTTTCATTTTTAGCTTTCGATTAAGCGTTTAAGCTTAAATTAAATAGTTCTTTATTTTTCTCTTGATTTGTCTATGTTTTGTTTGATTAACTTTTATCCTTTCCAATAATATAGTTTGACCATCTTTATTTTGTTTTTTATATCACCAAAATAAATTTTAATCACAAGAAGTAAATGCAGAGATAAATTTCGATACGTTGTCTAAATTGGGTGTGTTAAGTACAAACAATTTTTTTTTTTAATCTTTACTTCTTTAGCTTATTAATTAGTAAGAATTTTAAAAGAGTGTTTAGGTTATAGACGGGAGTCATATCAGGTGCGAAGATTTCACCGGATCCTGCTTCTGATCTCCTTGAACATTTCAAACAGAAACAAGTCCACCGTCGTCTCCGGCCGGCGAGGCGTCCGTATCTGCGTAGATCCACCACAAGCCCGAAGTCCCAAATTGTAAGCCATCGCGTTATCGACGCTCGTGTACGGTAGGTTCCCTTCCGTCGGCCACCCAGATTTCGCCACCGTCACCACCACGTTTCCAGCGTTGATCTTCTCCAACACCGCATTGAATCCATCTACCATCGCCTCAAACATGTTGTTGTACTTCAAATCTCCGTCAATCACCACGGGCGATTCAGATTTGAAGATCGCGTAATCGAGGGAGATGTGATCTGGGTCTGACGCGTAAGCGAAGTACATGCAAATGTTCACCATGAGAGGCGAATTAGTCTGCAATAGAATTGAGGAAATCTCCGTCATGATCTCGGTCAGATCTGGGAGGAAAGTCACAGCGGAAGGAGGATATGAGTTTGCCAAAGCGTTCGTCGCAACGACTGTCGTGACAGCGATCCTTGTGACGCTGGCATTTGTTAGTGCGGCGTTGACGTTTCTGATTGCGGCGGGGACAAATGGAGCGATGTCTCCGGGGAAGACTTCGTTCCCGATCGTGATCCATTTGATGGCAACGTCGTTGTTGTATGGCATGATCCAGGTGGCGACGAAATTGGTTGTGGCGGCTGGGTCTTGGGCTAGGGATTGGATTTCTTCATTTCGAGGACCAAACGCGATGGAGAGACCTGAGCCACGGAGCGCCTCGAGCATATCGGCAAATGGCTCGTACATACTAATGGCGTCGATTTTGTTGCTCTGGTATAAAGCTACTGAAACTGCATAAGTTTCTGTCACATAAATCACAAGAGTCTAAAAGCTAAAGGAATGAAGGGGGAGACTTGAAGCTGAGTTGGATAAGATAGTGTAAGATGGAGTCAAAGTTTACAATCAACATATCAAATAAGAAAAAGAAAAAAGAAGACATACAAGAAGAAAAGAATAAAGACTTAACAAAAAAGGAAATTGAGCTTTTTCTAATTTGTGTAGAATTAGGAAAAGGTTTGTGTTTTAGTCTCTATAAATATAGGATTAGTGAGTTCTTAGAAAGTGATGCAGAACGAGTTTAACGTTTCTAAAGCTCAAAGGTGATTTAGGGTTTCTTGTAAGGAAATCAAGAGATAAGCTTTCAATACTTGTATGGTTTGAGAAGCTTATGAGAGATTAGATTTTCTAGGAGATATTTGTAAGTTCTCTGGTTTGGTAGACGGGTAAGTTACCATTAAAAGATAATCTAATGAATCGGTTTTGAGAAATCTCTGTGCCAATATCTGCTGCATCATTCTGTGAGAGTTTCTGTTGAATCATCTATCTCTATAGCTCTTACTTTTTCAATTGGTATCAGAGTGGGACACCTAGTCGAGCGAATTTTCCTCGAACACAGGTGTGATCCTGCAGAAAAGATGTCGAGCTATATAACACTTATGGTCGTGAATCCTACTGTTCTGAACAAGACTACTTATGGCTGGTGGAAATCAAAGATGACAACAACAATCAAGAGTATTGATGAAAACGCGTGGACTACTGTTGAAGAGGGTTGGGAACCACCAACTAAGAAAGGCAAAGAGGGGAAAGTTGTCCCAAAACCTAAAGCAGAATGGACTAAAGACGAGAAGATTCTGGCTAAGTGGAATTCCACAACTCTTAGTGAAATTTTCAGATATGTGGAAGTAAAACAGTTTGAGCTGATTCAGAGTTGTAAATATGTTAAAGCTGCATGGGAGACTTTGCAGCGTGTGTACGAAGGAACTGACAATGTCAAGAGAAGTCGTCTTGATATGCTTGCATCAAGGTTTGAAAACTTAAGGATGGATGAACACGAATCAGTTGAAGATTTCAGTGCTAAGCTATGTGCAATTGCAAATGAAGCAGAGGTAGTTGGAAAAAAATTCAAAGACAAGAAATTAGTAAAGAAGCTTATGAGGTGTTTACCACCAAAATTTGCAGCACAAAAGACGTCCATGAGAGTCTCTCTGAACACGGATACTCTTAAGTTTGAAGAAGCCGTTTGGATGATTGAAGCATATGAGATGGAATTAGCTACTGAAAAACCTGAGAAGCACACAGACTTGGCTCTTGGTGTTACAGAAGAAAGAATACAAAATGACTTAGAAGAACCGTGGAGTTGTTAGTGAAAAAGTTCACTCAAGGATTCAGGAAAGATCAAGGAAGCAAGCAGTTCATATCCAACACAAAATCAGCTGAATCAGAAAAAAGCAACAGAAAGTCTGATTTTCAGTGTTGTGAATGCATAGGATATGGGCATCTAAATACAGAATGTCCAACGGCTAAGAGAAAGAGGTTCAAGTGTTTCAAGTGCAAAGGCTTTGGTCATACTCAGATGGAATATCCAAGTGATCAGAGGGCTAGAGAAGAACGCTCACTAATAGGGTTGGAGGAAAGTGAATCTGAGGATGAAGAAGATTTGAGCAATTTTGTGGCATTCATTAGTGAAGCTGATGAGTTTGAAGAAGAAGCTAGTCTCTCCAATCATGAGTCATCAAGGAAAAATGAGGGATTAAAACCTAATCCTAAGGAAGAAAGTGAAGAATCTGATTATGAGTCAACAAATGACGAGTATGATGATGAGTTAAAGCATGTGCACAAAGAGATATGTGACAAACTGGTTAGAATCACAAAGGAAAATGTGGCCTTAATCAAAGAAAAATCATGTCTCAAGGTCACGATTGAAAGATTAGAGGTTGAATAAACAAGGAAAAGAGTAATTCGCAGCAATTACAATTAGATTTGGATGAAAAGCTCAAACAGATCAGAATGTTGAATTCTGGTACAAAACAACTTGACAAGATTCTGACTATGGGAAGAACAGTAAAATCCTGCAGAGGTTTAGGATATCAGGGATCAAATTTTCAAGATAAAACCGTGTTTGTGAGTGGTGGAAAGCTTTAAGATGAAGAAAAATCTTATGAAATAAGAAATTTCCAGACTAAAACGTGTCAATATCTCAAAAAACCGGGCTGCTTCTATTGTGGAAAGTATGGACATATCAAAGCTCACTGCTACAGGTTTCTTAACAGAATACACAGTCTTTGGAGACAGAGAAAAATTACTTGGAATAGATGGAAGAATCAAGTCTGGATGAAGAAAAAATATCTTTATGGTAGAGCTTATCCTCAAGGGCAAGAAAAGATGTTTCGATGTAATGCAGTACCCATAGTCAACAGAACCTGCATCAGTTTTAAGGATAAATCATATGAGCAAAAAGCAGCACAAGATAGTGTTCAACTTGAAGAAACACAAAAAAACTTGAGGATGATTAATAAAGGCACAAACCAGTTGGATCATCTTCTGAACATTGGAAAAACTGATATGAATCATCGTGGGTGTGGATTTAAAGAGAAATCTGATTCAGTTTTTGTTTCTGATGAAAAAACTAAGATTGCAGCAGCATCTGCTACAAAGCCAGAAACCAGAACTGATCCACATACATCAACTTCTACAGAAACTGCAACAAAAAATCCAGAATTGCAGAGTGAACGTCAGCCATCTTTCCAACATGTTAAACATAGTTGTTTTAAATTCAATCAAGAACTCAGCCATGAAGGTTTAAGGCTCAATAAGGTTTTGGTTAAAAAGGATGATGGTGCGATGGGATATCTATTTCGATTTGCAGGGCGAAGACGTTTTTCCAATTAGCTTTTGGCTATGATTGAGTTCACAAACCGTCAAAAAGAAGGTGAACATGGGAGAAGCTACGAAGTGAAAAATTGAATTTTCAGAATTTTGTGAAGATTGATTCTCAAACGGGTTTGATCTCAAGTGGATATATCAAATAGAGTAACAAGAGATTTGAGTGTACTTGGGAATTCCAGAGTGTTGGCGTCGTAAATTGATGCCAAAGAATGTGTGGTTTGAACAGAAAATCGCATCAATTTTCACTATCGGGGAAGAATCAAAAGGAATTAGGGCATGAAAAGAGCAGAGATGAAGATCTTACCGGAAATTGCAGAGATTCCGACGAGATGACGATGGTATAATCAAGGTAGGCGAAGGGAAGTCTCAGGTCGGTGAGGTTGGTCGAGTTGTCGTCGGATTGGTTTCTCGCCATCGGAAGAAGAAACCATCGAAGAAGAGAGGAGAAGGAGATTGGGTCAAAGTGAATATTGTTTTCTTCATGGGCTTCTCAATTCTTCTTGTTTGGTTAAGTAGGCCAAAATAAAAGCTCAATGTGATAAAAAAAAAAAAAAAAAAAAAAAGGAAGAACCACGTCTTCATCTATTTCACAAGATGAGGTTTCATCGGAGAAGAAAGTTCATGGTTGTGTCTCATGTAAAGAAAAAAAAGAAAAAGAAAGGGGGGGAACTCGCAAGTGATGATGGAACCAAAATACATGTTGAGATAAGAAGAATGAAGACTCATAAATAAAGTGGTTTTTAACTTGAGTGTGCTCTCAAGTTGGGGGAGATCTAGTGGCAGCTGAATATCTGTGATTTGGTCTCTGTTTCAGGGAGAGTACATGATATGAAATTTAATTATTAAGGAGACTCAGAAATTTTGGGGGAGTAGAGAATTGATATTCTCATCTTTGGTGGTTACTGCTGCGTAGTGTTTATGTGTATGATTTCATACTGATGCTTGAGGAGACACACTAAGTTAAAAAGGGGGAGATTGAAACTGCAGAAGTTTTTGTCACATAAATCACAGAATCACAAGACGTATCACATGAGTCTAAAAGCTAAAGGAATGCCATTGTGGAAGGGAAAGTTGGCGTGAAGACTTGAAGCTGAGCTGGACAAGATAGTGCAAGATGGAGTCAAAGTACAATCAACATATCAAATAAGAAAAGGAAAAAAGAAGACATACAAGAAGAAAAGGAAAAAGACTTAACAAAAAAGGAAATTGAGCTTTTTCTAATTTGTGTAGAATTAGGAAAATGTTTGTGTTTTAGTCTCTATAAATATAGGACTAGTGAGTTCTTAGAAAGTGATGCCGAAAGAGTTTAACGTTTCTAAGGCTCAAAGGTGATTTAGGGTTTCTTGTAAGGAAATCAAGAGATAAGCTTTCAATACTTGTATGGTTTGAGAAGCTTATGAGAGATTAGATTTTCTAGGAGATACTTGTAAGTTCTCTGGTTTGGTAGACGGGTAAGTTACCATTAAAAGATAATCTAATGAATCGGTTTTGAGAAATCTCTGTGCCAATATCTGCTGCATCATTCTGTGAGAGTTTCTGTTGAATCATTTGTCTCTATAGCTCTTGCTTTTTCAGCTACTGTATCTGCCGGCGACGGGAGATTGTTGTCGTTTCGGCCGTAACATACTCCGGTGATGTCCCCTGCAACGCTTGAAAAAAGCATAAATAAAATTAAGTTTTAGCTAACGGAGATAAACCAACCCGGTTTATACATTAAACCGAGTAAATTTATAAGAAAAAAAATTAGAGACAAAATCATATTTTCGAACAAAAAAAAGAAGAAAAAATGGTGGAGGAGTAATCCGGAATATAACCAAAGAAAATCAAATTAAAAAAAAAAACGCAATTAACTAGATGGAGTTGAGGTTTTTCTTTTGTTATAGTGTGTGAGTGCTACTTGGAATATAATTTGGTTACAATTTAAGATCAAACTTTACCAGCTGAACAAATGATTTGTATGAACAAAAACATAAACATAACAGTAGCTAAACCGGTCGGATTGGAATCCATTGATGTCCGTGATTTTTGTTTGGTGCGTGAAAGAGATTAGGAAGAATGTATATGATCCTTCTAATGTTTGTGTGTACGTGTGAAGATGTTCATGTTGGTGAATGCTGAATGTATTTAAGGGTAATGTTTAGGAAGCATGCGCTACTACTTAATGACAGTTTATCGTGGATATATCTGATATAATCGAGTTTATCAGGCATGGATTGCAGCATTCAAACAAATAAACAGTGATGACTATTTTTATTAAAAAAAACAAAAAACACTGATGATTACTTGGTCAGTACAATGTAGAACAAGATAATGTATAAAACTTTAAACAAAAATGCATAGTGAAACGAAATGAACAAAATATATTTAACGAAGAAAATTTAAATGGCTACAAAAATTAGAGCGAAGAAATTAAGTTAAACTATTCAAGTATCGTGATTTCACCTAGTTTTTGTAATTAATAAAACAATACAAAATCGCGTTATAGCTTTGTCCTTCCCCGGATGATCAATTGAAGCTTTTTTTGTTGTTGTGTGTGCTAAAACATCATTTTACTTCTAAATTTAGAGTATATCAACTAGAAAAAAACATAAATATTATTATTAAAAGTTACATATTACCAAAAAATGATATAAGCCTATCAATCTATTATAGAATAACTTACGTGGCATTTATTGATTGATGACGAGATGAAATCTCATTAACATTCACATTGTATCACACTGATTCACACATGGTATATATTACTCCAAAGATGTGGAAGAAACCCATCGTCCCATATAAAGACCAAGGTCAAACGTTTGAAGCATCTTACTAATTTTTTGTTTCAACTAGCATCTTACTAATTAATAACTTTCAATTGGCGATATATTAAGCAAAGTACTTTAACACAAAAAATATATATTAAGGAAAGTTATTCTTTTTTTTTTTGTCAACTTAAGCAAAGTTATTCATATTTATAATTTCTACTAGTTCGTCGGTTAGTGAAAGAGCTTTGCATATTAAAACAAGACAACTTTATCATCATCTATATATTAATCATTTCGACAGATTTGGAGGTTCCAAATTTGGTAAATCATTTATATCTACTCAGTAATCTCTATATTATTATTTAAGAAGTTATTTAGAAAAATAAATTTATTTTGTAAGTTATTACATATTATATTATTACAAATAAGAAAAGATAATTGAAATAGGAAATGATATAATTGTCTTTTAAAATTATTGACGATAATATGAAAAATATTTAGTTTCAATTAAACATGTTATTTACTATTTAGTATCTTAATTATTATGATATTATTAAATAATAATCAATCCATCTATATTCAAAGTAAATATATTCAAGATCTTGCAATATTTTACACTATGATTATTATATTTTATTTGAATATATATCAAAACAAAAGTTAGACCATCTAATTTTTGTTACTCAACTAAATTTTAAAGCCAAAGGATTATAAACAACAGATTGTAGTTTAATTAGTGGGTTAAATTAGTCATTGTCATATTACCATATAGCATTATGTCCATGGAATGAATCAATCAAAATCAAGGATGTATTCTTTTACCGTATGTGGCGATGTGGCAGGGCGCCTGCTTGGACAACGACATGATCCGGACTGGGCTGAAACACTACGACAACTTCTCCACTTTCAAGGTGACCGAAACCGCCTCATACTCATCCGCCTGGCATTCCAAGTCACGAGCTACTCGCTATGGAGGGAACGAAATTCCTGTATTCATCGCAAAGGCCACAACTCAGTGGCTCAACTCACCCGTCTCATTGACAAAGTGACAAAGAACAGAATCTCATCTCTTGATTATACGACTACCCCTCGGCTCCGAGAACTTATGCAGAGTTGGTTTCCGGTGTCACCTCGCTAAAACGTCTATGATTGTTTAAGGTTTTGTATTTCCTATTTTGCTGTGCTTTTGGTGTTTGCTTATTCTCTCTTTTTACATTGTTTATGAACTGTAAATATTTTTAGCAAGATTAATAAATTTAACATTCAATAAAAAAAATGATGTATTTTTGTTTGAAAATAGAGCAAATCCAACCAGTAGCAAAAATATTGGAATCGTCATAATAAACAATAGGAAGGCACCAAAAACAGAAAGTTAAAAACTAAAATAAAAGAGGGATCTGAAAGGAAATCATATTTGGATCTGAATGAACTTCTGGAAAAGGTAAGACCAATATCTCCATTTACTACAAAAAGAGGGATCATATAATAATTAAGGAAAAGGAGGTAAAATAAAAAAGCATATCCGTACGCTCTATGAAAAGAGTGGAATGAAGTAACGTGCTCGTATCTCGTGAGTCATCTAACGAATTAAAACGTACCACGTGTTGAAACAGAGGAGGTGCACGAGTGCTACCCTACGCCTCACACCTCTCTATCATATTCTCTGAATAAAAGCTGAAGGCAAAAAAAAAAAATTCTGCCAAAAATGAACCGTTCCTCTGTTGCCTGCAAATAACGCGAAAATCTCTCTGAAGAAAAAAAAGAAAAAAAAAAGAAAAAGAACCGAACCAGTCGTGGGAAGGATCCGAAAGAACATGAACCAGAGAAATTTCAAGAAACCCTAATCTTAGCCACGCTTTTATCCATCTTCTTCTTCTTCTCTTCTTCTATTGTTCTAATCTGAAAGGCGCCAAGATTGGTACGGGGGAGCTAGGCTAGGGTTAGGTTTAGGCGTCGGGAATTAGGGTTAGGGTTTTTATTATCGGCTGTTTTCTCCCGTCGGGAAGGCGGAGTCATTTTTGGGGATTTAGCGTTAGGGTTAAGTGTTCCGTTTCATGGGCCGCGCGGGAGTTTATGGTGGTAGTTTGTGTCGGTTATGAACGTTGACCAATGCCAGTGGCCGAAGAAGATGATGGGTAGGGGAGTGGACGGAGGTTGTGGTGCTGAAGAGAGGCCTTGTCGACCATTTCGCAGGCCCACGCTTGAGAAGGAAAATGTGAAGAATGGCTCCGAGGCTAAGGGTTCGCCGGAAATCGATTTGTTAGCTCAGGCTAGCAAAAATCTTTCAGAGAGGTCTCCATATGATGTTCCTGAAGATGGCTCCACTTTGGTGATAACTGTGCCTACTCTACCCATTGTGTTTGCTAATTTGCTCAACCAAACGGATAACAAGAAGCGGCATAAGAAGTCTCATTCTGGGACGGAAAAGAAGAAGAAGAAGTCTTCTAGGCAAGGGGAGAAGTTGCGAACTGGGAGCATCTGGGTTGAACATCAGGACTACTTTAGGCGCGTAGAATTGCCTGATTTAGAAACTTTGTCAGATTTAGCATCTCTACGATCTTTATCTTCTAGAAACTGCTTTTCAGTTCCATCGGTGGAATACGAATCCACTAATATTCAACAGAGGGAAACTGATGCGAGTGCAAAGAACGAGGATGTTGTTTGTGCAGAAGGCGTTGTTCTGGAAGAAACTAAAGACCTTCTTAGCAAAGAGATATCTCAAGGCACAGTAAAGAAAGAAGAGGTAAACGAGGATGGTGGGCAGCCAATGAGTGTTGACAATGTGGGGGATGAAATCTCCTCTGGGACAGACTATTCTGGTAGTTTAGAATGGGTTTTAGGCTGTAGAAATAGGATTTTGTTGACATCAGAAAGGCCCTCCAAAAAGCGGAGGCGTCTTGGTGGTGATGCAGGTTTGGGAAAATTAGTGGTTGCCGCTCCTTGCAAAGGAAATGCTTTCTTATGTGATTTTTGCTGCACTGGTGATGCCAAGGAATATCATCACCAGTTGATTGTTTGCACTTCCTGCAAAGCTACAGTTCATAAAAAATGCTATGGTGTGGTTGAAGGTACAGATAAATCGTGGTTGTGCTCTTGGTGTGAGCTGGAGAATGCTCGTAGTGATTCTGAAAGACCATGCTTGCTTTGTCCGAAAAAGGGTGGCATTCTGAAACCTGCTCTCTCTAAAACTGAGAATGGTGGGCCAGCGGAGTTTGCTCATCTGTTTTGCTCTCTGTGGATGCCTGAGGTGTATATAGAAGACTTGAAAAAAATGGAGCCTATCTTGAATTTGCCTGGAATAAAAGAAACTCGGAGGAAGTTATTGTGTAACTTGTGCAAGGTGAAATCTGGTGCTTGCATTCGGTGTTGTAATGGTATGTATTGTTGCTTTCTGTGCATCCAGTCTACTTCTGAGCATGGGTAACATTGATATTCTTAATGACATGTTCTGTTGTATAGTTTGGGTCATTTACTTAAGCTGCTTCTTCCTTGGAACAACTTAACAATTGTGCAAAAAAGTACACCTACGGCAAACAAATAGCAAGTACTGGTTGCTCATAATCTGATCCCGTTAGAAAAAGCCTATATTTCACCTGCAATTGGGGTTCATCTGGCTTTATTGCCGTGCTCACAGTTGTAGTCCTTGCTTTGCATGCGCCAGATAACACAATTGTCTGGATCATTTTTAACTGGAAAATGCTTTGTTGACATTGTTCATCGCATGGAGTGTTATCATTTTTATATAAGGCTACTTTGTGATGATTGCATCGCGGATGAAGCCATTCTTTTAAATCTAGATTTTTACTTATCCAAATCTATGGCTTCATCATGGAACTACTTGTCACACTTTTCTTTGATTAAATTTATTTTATCTTCATTCTTTGGTGAATATAAGATTAGTAATTGTTACTTTATTACAATCTTTTGATCATAGGAGCATGCCGAACGTCTTTCCATCCTATATGTGCAAGGGAGGCAGGGAATAGGCTAGAGGTCTGGGGAAAACATGGGTGTGATACTGTAAGTTTCATCACTTACAGAACGGAATCATAGACATTAGTGCTGATTTTTCTTTAACATATAAGAATTTTTCTTTAACAAACATAAGAAAAACTTCTAGGTTGAACTGCGAGCTTTCTGCTCAAAGCATTCAGATATTCAAGAAAGTGGAAGGTCCATAGAGGGAGGAGAAATTAATGCAGCTGATAGCCGTTCTCCTGTATGTCATCTTCCATCAGAATGTGTAAGAGAAGGTCACCTAAGTAATGATGAGATGGGAGTTGACGTAGGAACACCGGGTACAGGATCTGATATTTCGAGAAATAGTGAGTTGCGAGAACTGGGATCACCACGTTCAAAATTTAACTGGTCTGCAACAGACAATGTTGAAACAGAGATGACTGGGAGAAGCACCGATAATGAAAGAACCCTGTCCGAGTCTCTTAGTTTTGGATTGATTCTGAAAAAGGTGTGAATACTCTGTAAAGTTTTGGATTATCTGTACCTGTTGACTCTCTTGCTCACTGATTCACATATTTTTAGTTGATCGACCTGGGGAAAGTGGATGTGAAGGATGTGGCTGCAGAGATTGGGGTCAATCCTGATGCTTTGAGTGCCAAACTAATGGTAACGCGTAAAACTTCTCATATACCGGGTTAAACCCTCTGTGTTCTCATTGTGGGTTTCTGTATATTGATTTCAAAGTTTTGCGCTACAGGATGGAGACTTGTTGCCTGATTTACTAGGCAAGATAGTTAAATGGCTTAGCCAGCATGCACACATGGGTACTCGGAACAAAGGCGAAAATTTTAAAAGTATGAACACTACTAAATCTGAGCGTCAAGCAGCTAACTGTACTGAAAGCATGGTGATGTTAGATTCTGACATCTTAGATCCTGCTGTCACAAACGCTTTTTCTTTGGAGCGAACACTCGAAAGCAGTATTTGTAATAATAATAGGATATGTACCTCTGCTGAAAATTGTACTGGTAATGGTATTGTGGTTGATGAAGCTAAAGCTAATGGGTCAGTCTTGAAGAAAGATAGAAGTGGGAATTTGGCATCTGATCATTCTTCAGAAGAACAGGTAATCTCCCATGGTTCGCATCACAAATAGTTGTTACTTGTTAGTTATCAAAGGCTTGTTAGATCTGTCACCAAGGTTCAAACACAGCTGCTTCTGTATATATTTTTATTTATGCCCAAGGACCTGCTGATGAGATATTTGACGTTGTGCCTTGTTTCTTTTATACAGAAATCAGTAGTGCTTGATCAGGAAGTTCATCTCGGGAAAACTTCAGTTAATCTTTCTGGTATATTCGTCTAACTTTTCACTAATTCTTCTTGCATATTCATGTAGCTATTCTCCATGCTTGTTATCCTCCATGTTGTATTTCTTCATTTGTTTTACATAGTTGCTTGGAATTTTTTCTATTGAGGATGTCTCTTTGTCGTCCAATATTTATTACACTTAATTATTTATCTTTTCTTAGTTGATGGTAGCTGCTGCTGATCTTATTTTTAATTTGTTGCGTAGATGATCACGGAGAACAATCCAACTCCAGTTCTTCTGGAGTCATGCTGGAGAATGCCTTTTCCTTGGGGACAAGTAGTCCTCAGAATCGTGGAAATTTGAACTGTCCAAGCCCTATCATATTGGATCTCCTGTAAGCTCCGAAACACAATTTGGAGACAGTCTCTGTTGTTCTCTCGGCTACATAAACATTCTGCCTACTAAATCACTTTTTTTTTTAATCTATGGTGCTGCAGTGATAATGAACCATATCCTGGTTTCAGTCCTCATCCTTATATCCGTAAAGAATTGTCAGAGATGGGCAAGGGTAAGACCCTGAAAAGCAGCAAGGATTCTTGTGTGGATAGGATGACAACCAAACCAGATGGTAGAGACTTTATGATTTATGCCACAGCTTTTAGGACATTTGGTAACATTATAACATTTGGCAGGCCCTGAAGAAGGAAACAAACATCTGCAGGACGCTGGCAATCACACTATCTGTTGTAATCATCAAAATCAGAGTGCAGACTGCGGAGACACATTCTGTCAGTTATCCAAAGCTACGAAATTGGGCATACTGGATCTGTCTCCTGAAGATGAAGTGGAAGGAGAACTTCTATATTATCAGCTTCAGTTACTTAGCACTGCAGTTCCAAGAAAGCAACTATCTGGTGATTTTATTGCCCATTGTTATTTGCATGGTCCCAATTCTTCATGTTTTCTGCACTATATAATTTCTTATATATTATTTTAAAATTGGTTCCTTTTATCAGACAATCTAGTCTATGAAGTTACCAAAAAGCTGCCCTTGGAGATTGATGAACAGCATGGACGAAGATGGGATGATGTTCTGGTCAAAAAATATTTCCATGATGTCAGGGAAGCAAGAAAGCAAGGTAGGAAAGAGAAAAGACACAAACAAGCCCAGGTTGTTCTAGCTGCTGCTACTGCTGCAGCAGCAACATCTTCTCGGAATACATCGCTTAGGAAAGATATGACAGAAGAACCTGCACAACAAGAGGTTGTTGTTGCTACGTTTAGATTTTTTCCTCCATGTGTTTATTTTATTTGTGCCATGTTTCTTATCCTTTATCATTCTTGCTGGTTATAAATCGGACAGATGAGTACCTCTAGACGTAAAGTGACTGGCAGCTCTCACCTTGTGCCACAGACAAAGGAAACACTTTTAAAGATGGCTGTTTCCAGTCCACCATCTGAGAAGCGGTCTGATCATCGTACACCAGACTTTTCATTAGAAAATCCACGAAGTTGTGACATCTGCAGACGTGCTGAAACTATATGGAACCTGATTGTAGTGTGCTCTAGTTGCAAGGTGATAGACATTTCCAGTGATTTATATATAATGTTTAATTAAGGCATGATTTTGTCTTCTAGGGACAGCTTTTAGGCACGGTATGGTATCTGATCAGGCTCCAATTACAGGTTGCTGTTCACATGGATTGCTACAAATGTGCTAAAGAATCTAGTGGTCCTTGGTACTGCGAACTATGTGCGGAATCTACTGGTTCTTTCAATTTTTGGGAAAAACCGTATTCTTCTACAGAGTGTACTTTATGTGCTGGCACAACTGGGGCTTTTAGGAAGGCCACAAATGGGCAGTGGGTACATGCATTTTGTGCTGAGGTGAAGTTTCCTTCTACAGCAGCAGTTATTTGCAGTAATGAACATTGCAAATAATTTGGTATTTAATTTCTTGCAGTGGTCCTTGGAATCAACCTTCAGAAGGGGGCAAATAAATCCTGTGCAGGGAATGGTGGGTTTATATTATTATAATGCAGAATCAGTATCAATTTTAAGCTGTTTAATAATGCTAAAGCTTAATGTATGATGCTTTGTTAGGAGTCTCTGGCCAAGAACACGGACACTTGTTGTATATGCCAACAGATATATGGTGCATGCATTAAGGTACTCACCCTTTCTTACTTTATTTATCCGAAGACATCTAGCTTCAATTATTGGGACAAAGTTTGAACAAAAAGTTTATGTTGTCATTTTACAGTGTAGTTATGGTAACTGCCAGACGACATTTCACCCCTCCTGTGCCAGAAATGCTGGCTTTCATATGACTGGTGGTGGGAAACTTCCACATAAGGCTTACTGTGAGAAACATAGCTTGGAACAGAAGGCAAAGGTCTTATTTGTCATCTCTTTAGTCATCTTCATGATTGCCTACTTGCATCATAAGGTTGCTTAGATCTGTCTGATTGTGTTTGCAGGCCGAATCTCAGAAACATGGGGCAGAGGAGCTGAAAAGTCTCAAGCATTATAGGGTAGGAGCTCCTAGCAAAGGCAAAATGATTTTGCTTTTCGTTGCTGTCTCTTATCAAATTATTTGTAACTCTCGGAGTTTTGCTAAATCTCTTCCAGGTTGAACTTGAGAGGTTACGCCTTCTATGTGAGCGGATAATCAAGAGGGAGAAGATAAAGGTAAGTTAAACTACCGAACCCTAAATCTTGCTTTAATTGAAATGAAACAAATGGGCGCTTGACCTGTTACTGGTATGGTATATTTGCAGCGAGAGTTGGCTATTTCCTCGCATGAATTACTTGCTGCCAAAAGGGATCACGCAGCACGGTCCTTACCGGTCCGTAATCCATTTTCTCCTCCAGAAGTGTCGTCGGACTCGGCTACAACATCAATAAAAGGTCATCCAGATAGTAATATATCTGGCAGTGAAGCAATACAGAGGTCAGATGATATCACCATTGACAGCACAGCCTCTGTTAAGCGCCGAGGCAAAGGTCCCATTTTAATGGACACTGATCAGAGAACCGACGATAGTGCTACTTCCAAGGGTCGGTTTTCCCGTAAGCCAACCGAAAGCCAAATATTTTCTGGGAAAACTGTTCCCCGGAAACATTGTATAGTCTCGCCTAGTGTTTCAGAGGATGGAGATAAAGACTCAAAGCCCAAGAAGGTGAGGAGAATCTTTTTGTCCTAAGTTACATGCATCGTAAGTTGGACTCTTTCTGCCCAACTCAGCTCATTCATGAGATCTTATAATTGTTTGTCTTGATAACTGATAATAGCAGCATGTAGAAACATTTGCGAAGGAGCTTGTGATGACATCGGATGAAGCTTCTTTCAAGAACCGGCGGCTCCCGAAGGGATACTTCTATGTTCCTGTTGATTGCCTACAAGAAGACAAGCCGGGCAACCAGAAGGCGGCTTCATCGGACAAGCCAATCAACCAGAAGACATCTTCAGGTGATCCGTCAGGTAAAGACGGGTAAAGCTTGAGAACATACGGTTTGGGCTCATTGCTCTTTACCCTGATTAAGATACTTCCCAGTGGTGGACATCGCCTTCTGCGCCCTTACCAGGATTCACCAACTGGCTTAAAGCAAAAAAGAACAGATGGTATTGCTAATTTGCTACAAAAGAGCTGTGGCTGCGACTGAGACTCTCAGCTAAAAAGGCTTTGTGAAGCTTTTGGGTACTCAAAACAAACTGTGCCTATGGTAGTGTTTGAGATTTGAGAGTAAAGAAAAAAGGCTTCAGATTGGATTCAGGGTAGTGAGAAAAAAAGCTCCCTATGACCTTATAAAGAAGAATCTATCACGTGTAATTCTGTTTGTATAAAGAAGCAAAAAAAAGGGGTTGCATAAGTGTAAATATTCATCAGTGTGTCTAAAATCTGACAAAAAGGGTATTATAGTTTTTCTGAAATTTTTTTGGTTATGCATTTTCTTCACACGTTAATTGCTCATTTGGCCTGATGGTTTATATCGATCCTACTTCTGTCTGAGAGTACACTAACATTAGCTAACTCAAAAATAGAAGAACAGCAAAGCAAAAGCTGTCGAACTGTTAATTAAAAGTTAAGCAACAACTATCTCACAACAAAGCCACACTAAAGAGTCTTTTGCTCATGTGTTAAAAGATTCTGCATTTTAAGGTCCTTAATATTTTCTCCAGTATGCGATTTGTATACCTTTGATTCTTTACAAAATTTGCCATCTCCTCCAATCTCTGTTTATTTTTTTCTTCAACTGCAAGTCAAAGCTATGACCTGTTGCTGTGAGTGTATGTTTTTGTATTGGCTCCACTTAGCTATTGAAAATTTCTTTAGAGAAGTGCATTCCAAACAGCTCCTTCTCCTTCGCTACATACTTCATGTACTATCTTCATTCTCTCTACTGACTTGCAAATCCCACTGCAGCTCCATTCGAATGACGCCACACACACATTGCCCGCCTCTGCCTTCCATCTACAATCTATGAGTGTAAAACAAAAGGAAAATAGCCATCAGAAGCAAGAGAGATAGAGGGAGATTGCTCTTATCTGTTTGTGTGACGTAATTGAGCTTTACCTGGAGGAGTCCCACAACAGAAGTTTCGATCATCAATATGTTCAACCTCAAGTCCGATAAACCATGACCCCAAAGACACATCTTCATTAGCATACTTATGCAAAATTGGCCTGGAGACAAAAGTTTAACCTTTTAGAACAAATATATATGATGCTAATATACAGAGATGAAGCTGGAAGGCTCTTTATGGTGAGGATGTAGAATTACGTACTGGTTGATGGATATGTATTTGGCAAGATCCTTTGAGATGGCATAGATCTGTCCCGTAGCATGTCGAAAGTATTTGTTACCTTCCTCTCCAAATTTCCAATACTCAGGTTCATGGTACTTTACTGTCCTGAAACCGTATTTAATAAAGTAATTTAAGAATACCCTTAACAGCAACGCCAGAAAGATTTGAAGCTGGACTCAGGCAAATGGAATTACTTTTGAGCAAGAACAGGTCCTGATTTCATACACCCAATATAGACCCTCGGCTTTGAGCGGTGACGGGCAAGTGTGGAAGCAAGCATACCTGAAAGACAATGTTAAATATCTTTGTGATAGTTGCAGAGGTAGGCAAAGAGTACAAGCAGGTTTTTTTCTTACCGAGATTTACGTGAACATCATCGTCAACCTTGATATAGAACTCTGCATCCCATTTCGCTACTGCTGTGGAAAAGAATATTTTGGTTTTTGCTGAGAGTTCGTGATATCCTTCAACATGCTCCTGCAAAGCAATATGAATTTAAAAAAGATAGAAGTGAAAAATTGCATCCTTTCTCAGTGTTCATTGTCTCACCAGCCTGAGGAAGTCTTTGTGTTGAGCATCTTCTGAATCAATAGCTCTATCCAATATACTATTTGATGTCGCACTGCCAACACATTTGTATACACTCAAGTCAATCTCAACGTAAGATACATGAATTCCTCAGAATAAATAAACCTCTTGAGAGAAAGAGAAGCAGCTTCACCTGTGTCCAATCATGAACTTGATGACAATCCCTTTTTCTTTTTCCAGTTTTTCAAGAGTCTCCCCTGTAACATATCCACACATATGTATATATATATATATTAACTAGATTCGAGTTGCGAAAATATGAACAACCAGATCAGATTAAGGAGAGGATCACTAAATTTGCAATACCTTGAGGCATCCAGGTTTCCCTGACTGAATCACGCCGTTTTCTACTGCTAAATGCGGTATTGATGCCCATTACCATGAACACTTTCTTCCTCGTGTTGGCTCCCGTTAAAGAGGTGGTTGTTTCCGAGCCATCAATCGTCTCCTGCGAGGTCCTTGTAGAAGATAATTGCATTTGAAGCGTAGAAACTGACTTATCTAGCGATCTGTCAACACTCCAAAGACACACACAGATAGGTAGTCAGAGAAAAAATGCTATGACATATCGAGAAAAAGGCAAGTCCAATCGCAAAATAAAACTCGATTTCGCACTCACTGTATTGCTTCGTGAGTTCTCAAAACTTCGTCAAATACATCTTTTTCTTGTGTAGCTTTCTGCATTTGAGCAAAATCAAGATGAAGAAACATACTTGCATACAGAGCTCAAAAGCCTAGAACCCAAATCTCTTTGAAACAAAGTCTACAGACATTAAATTATCGTATCTTATCTTCAAAATTCAGAAGTAAAATCATTCGAGTGAACTCCTGAAAACTATGAATTAATCATTAATTATTGAGCTACCGATGTAACTCTTGGTTTTATCGAACACTCGTTTAACTTTGAAAAACATGTTTTTTTATGAAACTCTACTGAAATTGAATCGAGAAGCATACTTTCTTATGAGCACAGTCGTCTGATACAATCTGGAGTTCGTGATCACGACGGCGCTGTGAAATTAGCTGACTGCCGGAATCAGACGACGGCTCCCATGACCTGAAACGCACAAATCCCCAATTGAAAGAAAAGCAAAAACCCATCAACGAAAATGGAACAGGAAAAATGGAGAAGTTGTACGATCAGTGCAAGGAGAAACGAAGAGGTATTTGTGAGAAAAGATGAAGCTTGAAACCTGGAGGTGAAAATTGCTCCCAGGGCGAAGAAAGAGATGCAGAGGAATGGAACCCATTTGAGGGAAAGTACTCTCTTGGAGACTTTGTGCTTCATCGTGGAGAGGGTGAAAGAAGAGAGAGAGTGAGATCAGAGATGTCAGATTTAAAGGGAACGCACAATCGAGGAAAATTTCAAGTGATAGCAATTTCTCGACTTTTATTAGCAAGTTTACACGTTTTGACTTTTATTAGGCATCTTCAGTGTCTTTCACACCGTCTAATATGCCAAGTCATTAATTTTAAGTAGAAAGAAACTATTGGAATTTGTTACTTATAAAAACGTATTACTCCTTAATTCTAAATAAAAGTTTAAAACTGCAGAAAATTTCTTTGGAAAAAAGAATTTATAAGCGTTCATATTTGTGTGAAAAATAAAAAAAATTCCGGAGTCCAGAAAATTCAAGTGTCTCATTCCCACCAGTTATTCTATTACAAACAAAAATTCTATTACAAGTGTCTCAATCTACGTAAGAAAATTGATTCTCAGCTATACGAAGCTATACGAAGCTATACGATAATGCATGGTTACACATGTAAAACAATGTTTTAAAAACTACATAAATATATTAGATCTGTATATGATATTATAGAATATATTCTTTAATTGCAATCTGAATATTTTCCTAATTAAATTGCAATCTGAATATTAAGTTTTATCCTATAAATCAAAACAGTGGAAGGAAATGTAATCATCTTATTAAACAAATGCAAGTTATTATATCTAAAGAGCCGTTACATATCAACATTATACAAATCCAAAATATTCATATTTTATGATATCTTCCTATTATTACAAGTTTACAACTTACTATGAGTTAAATATGTATGAAGGCTCTTTGAATCAACAATAAGAAGGTGGATATTGGGGTCGATACACAAAAGCCTTTACGACATAAAAGTATACATGTTATACCAAAAATATATACTTTCATGGCTGATATTGTATCACTAATTTTGAATCATACATGTCATACCAAAAATATATTTTTCCATACGAAATAGAAAACATAAAAACAAAAACAAATAAAAAAATTGTCGCATGCCCTCATTGTGGATTAAAATTTTAGAAAACTATATAATATATTTTATACCAAAAATAAAATTGTTAACACATCTCAAACTTTTACATCCACAAATACATTTTGTCAAAAAATAGAATTAAACATTAGAAAATAAAAATTAAAACTTATCCCCGTTCGAGGGCGAATTAGAAAAAGATTTTGTCAACATAATAAACTCCCGTTACTTTTCATATTGAACTCTCATTCTAGGGCGGATTAGAAAAAACAAATTATATCTAAACACCAAAATAATTATGTGTCTCATATGACAAAAATGAAGTATACAAAAAACTATATCTAAACACAAAAATAAACACAAATTATATTATAAAATTTGATAAACAAACAAAAAATTCATGTGCGGGCACACGGGTTTAGAATCTAGTCCTTTTATATATAAATTACCTATATTTATTAGATAATAATAGTCATAATACAATATATTTTTGATTCCTTTAAAACTATTTATTTTTGTATAATATCTACAAATATTAAAAGTGTAATTGTTGAGTAACCCATGGTCTTAAGCATAATTTATTTCTAAGATATTACCAGACATTGTTTCTACATAATGAAAAATATGGAATTTGAAACTAATTACTTGAGGAGAAAGAAATAATACTTCTGAATCGGAAAATATAAAAATAAGTTAAAGTCGAAAGAAAAATAAATAAATAAATAAAGGAAACGATAGGAATTTCTTAATCCTGAAAACAGATGGAAATTAAATTAATTACTTTTGAACGGAAAAGTCGAAATAAAATAAAATAAAATTTGGGTATTTCCTTTTCTATTCCTAAGTTAACCCTAATGTCTCCAACGACACTCCTCCTATATAATCAAACGCCTCTCAAACGACAAACTCTTCATTCCGTATCAATCGCTTTTTGTGTGTCTTCGATTTCCTCCTCGTCTAAGATAAGAGGTATTTCTCCAGATCCTTCTTAGGGATTCTTGGATATTTGTTTTTGTTGTTGTTTTAATCTTGTGTTTGTCTATTGGTGTTGTTAGAGGGATTTGGTTCGTTTTCTTAAGCTTCGAATTCTCCATTATCTGATTATATTTTGTTTCTGGGTGAGCTAAACGATCGAAATTAATGATGATTATGAACCTTCTTGACTGATAGATTTGACACAGATCGGAATTTTCGCCTTCGACTTTTGATTTCTCCTTCTCTCGTAGTCTATGTTTTCTCTTCATGTTTGCTGTTTTGTAACTGTAATGCTCTAATTGATCAGTTTTCGTTTATTGATGTCGTGTGATATTTGTGTGGGCTTTACATATTCAATCCTGAATATCATTGTCTAATTCCTTTGCTTTCTTTGTTCCTTTCAGCGCGTTTTGTTTACAGGAGGTTGAGTTTTGCAGTTTTCGTCACCTGCAAGTGCAGAAAGAATCGAACTTTTGAAGCTTCTTTTATGTCTGACAAGATTTCCCCGTTTTGCTGTCAATCTGGTTGCTTGGAAAATACTGTCCTACATCCAGAATTAAGGACTACAAGCTCTTCCATAACTTTAGGTTCACGCATCTTCAAACCGGAGACTCCTTTGAAGATTGTTGCTCAGTTTCCCGGTTCACAGAAAGCCCCTCTGCTTTCTGACCAGTTCGATTGATCCGTTTTTTCCCCGGCTAAGAAGATCTCAAGATGGCGCTGCAGAACATTGGCGCATCCAACCGTAACGATGCCTTTTACAGGTACAAGATGCCAAAGATGGTTACCAAGACTGAAGGCAAAGGTAATGGCATCAAGACCAACATTATCAACAATGTTGAGATTGCCAAAGCATTGGGGAGGCCTGCTTCTTACACAACCAAGTACTTTGGTTGTGAGCTCGGGGCTCAGTCCAAATTTGACGAGAAGACCGGGACATCGCTCGTGAATGGAGCCCACAACACGTCCAAGCTTGCCGGGCTTCTGGAGATTTTCATTAAGAAGTATGTCCAGTGCTATGGATGTGGGAACCCTGAGACTGAGATAATTATCACAAAGACGCAGATGGTGAATCTGAAATGTGCTGCTTGCGGGTTTATCTCTGAGGTTGACATGAGGGATAAATTGACAACATTCATTCTGAAGAACCCACCAGAGGCAAAGAAGGGCTCAAAGGACAAGAAAGCAATGAGAAGGGCTGAGAAGGAGAGGCTTAAGGAAGGCGAAGCAGCCGATGAGGAGCAGAGGAAGTTGAAGAAGGAAGCTAAGAAGAAAGCTTCTACTAACGGGAAGGATGCTTCTTCTAAGTCGTCCAAGAATCATACTTCTGATGAGGATATCAGCCCGAAGCATGATGAGATTACACAGGAGGTGGATGATGATGAAGATGATGATGATGGTATCCAGTGGCAAACCGATACTTCCCGCGAAGCTGCTGAGAAAAGAATGAAAGAACAGTTAAGTGCTGCAACTGCAGAACTGGTGATGCTCTCTGCAAGAGAAGAAGAAGAGAAAAAGGTGCCCAAAAGCCTAGCGAACGGGGATGTGAAAACTGAGAAACCGCAGGAGGAGGAGAAGCTCGTGCAGGAGATGAAAGAGTATCTGAAGAAAGGTTCACCGATAAGTGAGCTCAAAACTTTCATCTCCTCTCGCTCTGATCCTCCTCAAGACGTCATGGACGCACTCTTTAGTGCTCTCTTTGATGGTGTGGGCAAAGGATTTGCAAAAGAAGTGACGAAGAAGAAGAATTACTTAGTGGCTGCAACGCAAGAGGATGGATCACAGACGCATCTTCTCAGTTCAATCGAATCATTCTGCGGAAAGAATGGAAACGAAGAAGCGGTTAAAGAGGTGGCTCTGGTTCTTAAAGCATTGTACGATCAAGACATCATTGAGGAAGGGTTTGTTTTGGAATGGTACCAAAAGGGTCTGACCGGAGTTGACAAAAGCTCGCCGGTTTGGAAGAATGTGAAGCCTTTTGTAGAGTGGCTCCAGAGCGCTGAGTCCGAGTCCGAGTCCGAAGAGGAGGATTGAGAGTTTTTTGGCTCTTTGGCTGTTTCTTTTGATGGGATTTTATTTCAGTTTTTCGTCAGTTTTCAGTATTCTTTCTTTCGGAGAATCTAAAAGCATTTTGTTTTGAAAAATGCTATCCGACTTTATTATTATCATTATTACTATTTTAACATACAAAAATTTACAAATGGTGGTTCGCACTTACTGCTTTTCAAAAAATCGATAAAAGGGACTTTGTGGTGTTTTAATCTTGTGGGGTTTTGGATTCGAAACTGGATTTCTACAAACCAGTAGGCTGCTTATTAAAATATATGTTATTTTCAATGTTTTCATTGTTTTGTCCAAACAAAAACAAATCGTACTGTTTATCTTTGTGTGTTGCAAGCCGTAGGACGATTATTGACGTTACATTGATTTGACAGATATCAATGAAAGTACCAAGGCCGAGTTTTGTTCTGATTTTCAACAATATTTGATTTGCAAATTTCACTTTTACAAAAACAAAAACAAACAAAAAAGTTGTATTCTAAAAGATGACTCGGGAAATATTTTGAGTCTGTTTGAGACGGCTTCATGGTCATTTGACTTGTTGGTATAATTGTCATTTGTCATTTGTCATTGTCATTGTCATTATTACGTTATTTATTATTATATATATTTTAATATTGTAACCTTGATGTGATAGTGGGCCGTACCGTATATTATAAGAAAAAATTCGAAACATGCGAAAACAGAAGAATCAGGCCCGTTTGCACGGAGCGTAATAAATAGCGCTCTTTTGTTTTAAAACAAATAAATAAATGAAACAACTTTTTTTTTAAAAAGATCACAACAAACATTCTTAACTGGCCACCCATCTGCTTTCCCCACGCGCCAACGGAATAACAATAGGAGATCCATTTTGATACTTTTCGGGATTTTCTTTTTCTTTTATTTTTAAATGGATTATTTTGGGATTTAGATACTTTTTTTTTTGCACTATATTAAATTGTTTTGGAGAAAAGATGGACAAACAAAAATTGATGCTGGGGTGTAAGTTTATTTTAAATTGAGGTTTCTTTTGTTTTTATGTGTTTTAAAAATAACTTGGATAAGTAAATGAAAACCAATTTATTCTTTGTTCGCAGGTCATAAATCTCCTTCTTTGATCTTGCAAATATTAGGCTCATTTTTCCGTCTTTTGTTAAGTTCTTTTTTTGTTGAGAAATAAATTCAATTAATTTCACAACAAACATTCTCAATGGGCCATCTGTATGTTTTTCCATGCGCCATGGATATCACGCGCTATTTTTTTTTTTTTTTTATGAAATGTGAAATTTATTGAATACTTCTAAATGTAATATTTACAAGGAAATCATAAAGCATGGTTCCATAGTTAAGACACGAAAACGAAAAACAAAAACTTCCAAAGTAGTAGAGCGAGCAAAGTTTTTAAAGAGTGAAATCATTACTGCTTTACCGAAAGTCGAAGTTGAGGTGTGGCTGCAAACCACCTCTGCATCAGGTCTTGAAGTCTGGGCTTCACATAGAAGAGATTCGACTCCGAATTAGTCTGTCATCGTACAAGATGGGATAGATTGATACCCCGAACGGTGAATTCTTGCATTTTGCTCTTTCCAAATGAAGTATATTGTGGCTTGGAAAGCTAGTAGTATGAGGATTTTGTTGAGTCGATTCCCTGAGTAGGTGTTGATGGTGTTCATGGTCGTCTCCCAGTCAGGGTCTTGACCTTGGTTGAGAAGATTTCCTGTAATTTCAGTCCACGCTGTGAATGAAAAAGGGCAGGAAAAAAACAAGTGATCCCGTGTTTCGTTTGGCTCGCCACACAGAGTGCAAGCTTGGTGAGCACCCCATCGACATCTTGGTGAGAAGAGAAAATACCATGAAACTCATCTGGTTTTCTTCTCCATATGTAACGATCATGACCTTTATCGGCTTAGGGCAAAGGGTGATATCAAATCTGTTCGAAGCTTTATCGGCTTAGGGTCGATATACGTGGCATCTTCTCGTGCGTCGAAGCTTCCACCCACTAGGTCCAACCGCCTCGAAGACCGTTGCATTTATCTCAACCCCTAGAATATGCGGTCCATCCTGCCCGGTAATATCAATAATCCTTCCCATTGGAAATAGAGGTGTCAAAATGGGCGGGCGGCCCATTGTCCGTCCATGTCCAACAAATTATGGACGGTCTTGGACAAGCCCAAAATAGAAACGGGTTTAAATGGACAATGTCCAATTTCGCCCATGGACAAAACGGACCGGACAAGTTGGACATTGGGCCGCCCGAAATACATAAAAAGTTAGGTCAAAATCAATTTGGGGGTTTTTTTTAGAAATCAGAAACACAATTTTTTTCTCCTCCGCTCTCTGTCGATCTCTGCCTCTGCTCACTTCAGCTTTCTCTGCTCACTTCAGCTCGTCTTCCTCGCCAAATTCCTCTCTTTTCCGGCCAATACCTAGCTCTACTGGTAACATCAGCTCAGGTTCGTCCTCTTAGTTCTCTGCCTGTTTTTGTTTTGAGTAATCTATTCAATTTCTCATATGGGTTTACTTGAACTTATGTAATACATTGCTAATTTGATTTAGTCTCTTCTTTTGGTGTTAAACGATGTTATCTCATATGGGTTTTTTTTTTATTGGAAACGGCGAAAGGAGAAAAACTGACCGACATCATATTTTACTCTAAACACATCTTTCAGATTTTTTCTTCCCTTCTTAAACTTGTCAAATTTGCCAAGCACCATGAAAACAAAAATAAATAAAAATATCTACTTTTTTGTTGTTAATGCTCTCTGGATCTCTCAGTCCTTGTATCAGTGCTTTACGATTTGACTCCACTTCCAATTCCATCTCCGTTTGCTTTCTCCATATATATATATNAGAGGGCTTATAATTCTGTGATTCAGTAGCAGTTGATTGATAAACAAGGCTCATGTTTTGTCAAATTCTCTGCAAAATTCATGGAGGGATCTTATGAGAATATGCAGGTATCTCCTTACGGAGTTATTTTGACATGAAACAGCTAATGTGGGGGAGGGGGAAAACAATAGTATTAATAGCTTTCTCTTTAGACACTGTATTCAACAGCTGATTTTTCAAAAAGAATCCTATTTCAAAACTCTGATTTTGTTTCTTGATGTTGTGTTGTTTTTTTTTATCTCAGATGGATAATAACGAGGATACTATGAACCTCAATGATGATGACTATATGAGTGGGGATGATATGGTGGATCAAATTGAAGAGAATCCGATGGAAACTGATTCATTAGTGAGTACGGCTGACAAGAGAGGTAATAATAAACGTAAGCGTTCTAGGTGTTGGAAGAATTTTAAGATCATTGGAGATAAGTTGTCTGATGGTAAGAATGATGTTAGATGCAATTATTGCAACCATATCTATTGCATAGATCTAAAGAGAAGTGGCACCACTACTTTGTTGCGTCATATGAAAGTATGTTTAAAGACTCCTGGAAGTACTCCTGTTTGTGGAAATAGGAAGCTAGATATGATGGTGTTTAGGGAAATGATTGCCGCTGCTATCATTGAGCATAATTTGCCTTATTCATTTGTGGAGTATAGAAGGATTAGAGAGGCTTTTCAATATGCTAATTCTAGTATTGAGGAATGGAGTAGGAATACTGCAGTAGCTGATTGTTTGAAGATCTTTGAAAAAGAAAAGAAGAAACTTAGAGAGATTTTGAATGAAGTTCCTGGCAGATTTTGCTTTACAACTGATTTGTGGAGAGCACTCACAATAGAGGGTTACATGTGTTTGACTGCACATTACATTGATAGTGGCTGGAATTTGCAAACTAAGATTTTGTCATTCTGTGCGTTTCCTCCTCCACATACTGGTGCTGCTATAGCCGTGAAGGTTATGGAATTGTTGAAGGAATGGGGCTTAGAGAAGAAAGTTTTTACAATTACAGTGGATAATGCTTCATCAAATGACAACATGCAAGGAATTCTCAAGAGACAACTTCGAAAAGACTTGGTGTGCAATGGTGAGTACTTTCATGTAAGATGTGCATCTCATATTCTCAATCTGATTGTGCAAGATGGGCTGAATGTGATTGATGAAGCTTTGGAAAAAATCAGAGAGAGTGTAAAGTTTGTGAAGGTGAATGAGTCTAGAGAACAATCATTTCAAACCTGTTTGGAAACGCTGGGAATTGATGATAAGGCAGGCCTTGTTTTAGATGTATCAACCAGGTGGAACTCTACTCATCTGATGCTCTCTAGAGCCATTGAGTATAAAGAAGCACTTCGCCATCTTGCAGAGGTTGATACAAGTTATCAGACTTATCCTTCTGATTTAGAGTGGGCAAGAGCGGAGTTAATTCATGAGTTATTAATCCCATTCGCAGAAATGACTAACTTAATCTCTGGGTCATCTTATCCTACTGCAAATTTGTATTTCATGCAAGTTTGGAATATTGAAATGTGGTTGAAAGCTCATGAAGAATCTGATGATGGAGTTATTTGTGAGATGGTGGAGAGTATGCAGGAAAAGTTTTACAAGTATTGGGAGGAGTATAGTGATATACTTGCTATAGCTGCGGTTTTAGATCCTAGGATAAACTTGCTGCTATAGAGTATTGCTTCACTGCCTTAGATGCATCCACTGGTAAAATGAGGGCAGATCATGTGCGTAAGAAGCTGAAGAAGCTTTTTGAGGTTTATAAGAAAAACCCAAAGAAAACCACAGCAGGAACTTCAGAATCAAACACACGGAATCAGAACATTCTTCCTGGATATGATGTAAGGTTTTCTCCTCTTTTCTATGTTTTTATCATGTTAGATTTGGAGATTTACTTTGGAGATTGTTACTATGTTGATTAATCCACTCCCTCTTAGTTCTTTGTTCATCAATCATTAAAATTGGGGTATTTGCATCGCAATTCTTAAAAGAGGTTTGTTATTTCTATTCATAGAAATGATCCCAATTTTAGTGTTTCTGTGGCTTTTATGGTTTCCAGTACAATGGTATTGACAAATAATGTCTGTTTCATATATGATATAATATATATCTTGAAAATGTGAGATTCATGGCCAGTATTAATCCTACATAATATTGAAAAACCTAAGTGCAGAGTGCTGGCTGTTAATATATGTGAATTGGTTATAACATCTTAATTTTCATGGCCAGTAGTAATCTATTCATTGTTATATCGTATAGTATTCAGATTCTCATATGTTTCTATGTTGCAAGGTTCATTACCATATCTTAAGATTCTAGTATCATAATATCAACATTGTTATATATTTTTTCAGAGGTTTTATGCTTTCTTTTCCCAAACGGCTGGTGCAAATGGAAAATCAGAGTTAGACAAGTATTTAGAAGAGCCAGTTATGGATATGATTGCATTTAGAGACTTCAGTGTTTTGGGATATTGGAGAGACAATGCAAATCGATTTGGAGAATTGTCTACTATGGCTTGTGATATCCTTAGCATTCCCATTACAACAGTGGCTTCGGAATCTTCGTTTAGCATTGGAAGCCGTGTTTTGAACAAGTATAGGAGTTCTCTTCTTCCTTCAAATGTGCAAACCTTGATTTGTGCAAGGAATTGGTTACTCGGTTTTAAAGAGATTGGTAAGTTTTGTTCTTATGTTCTTTTGTCATTTTGAATCAATTGAAATTGGATTTCAAGAGATAACTAAAATTTGTGTTCTTTTGTTGTGATTAGGTGATCCATTTGAGTTCATTGAGGAAGACAATGAAGGAGAAGAAGGAGAAGAAAAAGTTAAAGACATTTGTGTCTTTTCTTGACTTTATTGTTTTTCTAGACATTTTAGATTGTTGTTTTTCTAGACTTTGTTGCTTTTATAGACATTTGTTGTTTTTCTAGACTTTGTTGTTTTTCTAGATTTGCATTGCTACTTTGTTAAACTTGAATCATATGAATTTATAATGTTTTGATTATGATATAACTAAAATAAACCATCAAACTCATTAAAATTGATCAATCATATTGATAACAAACGAAAGATTATCTATAAAACAAAAAAAAAAACAAAAAAAACAATCTTCTATTCTGTTTGGACATGGTCAGCCATGGACAGTCCATTTGGACATGGTCGTTAATGGTCTTGGTCGTTAATGGTCTTGGTCGTTAGTGGACATGGACATTTTTTGTCCACAATCAAAATGATCAATCTTGGACGGGTCAAAATGGACGTAGACAGCCCATTTTGACAGTTCTAATGGTAATGAAGCTTACAGATGTTAAGTCAACCTCTAATTATGTCGATATTATGACTCATTTTCATCTCCATATGTCTATTTCTTTTCATTTGATTCTTTATTGTTTTAGTATATTTGTTCATTCGCGTAACAGATTATCCTATCATTTTTCGTTTAATATAGTTATATTTTTTTGTCAATGAACAGTATAATTATTTAATCAGCCTATTAGTCTTTATACAAATATAAATAATGTACAACCTATCATATTACAGTTTTTAATATATTTTCATATTATCTTTTTGTCTATCGAAACATATCTTTCTGGATACAGATCAACTTTGTTATTTTATTTAGAGTTTGATTTCTCTGTATTTACTAAGTTTTCTTAAATTACAATAAAAATAATTGTTTAGAATGGACTAATTATTTTGAAATCACTTATATTAAAATTGTATTGCCACTAATATTTTTAAATTCACAATACTTATCAACAAAAATATAATATTAGTGTATATAAAATCACAATCTAGTGTTTAATTCCAAGCTTCAACTATAGTAGGATTCAAACTGTTATTATCATTTTCATTTATGAATTGGACTGGCGAAGATAACATATACATAATGTTCTTTTTCTTACTCATAATCAAAATTATTAGAATAACAGACCATTAACATGTACATGTGACTTCGATTTGAAATGCATGAGCACAGATGATCAGTTTCGTGTAAACAGATTATACTTTCTAGCTATTTTGAATTAACAGATATCAATGAGCACAGATGATGTTACCTTTGAAACTGTTAAGACTGCCGGCTTTATATATAATATCGATTACCATCTATTTTTAACCAATTACACTTTACCTTTCCTAAATCATTCACAATTAATAAAATCTCTCACAATTCATAAAATCTATCACATCCTAGATTTATAGTTTTTGTTCTACGTTCATTTTTTTCTTTTCTAAACTCATTCTAGATGACCTTTTTTTCTTAAAAAAAAAACAGCCATATTTTAGGAAAATAAGTCACATTAAAAAAAAAAAAAATTGTTCAAAATAACACTTTTTGAAAATTTTCTGACCAAACTAGCACGCTAATAAAAAAACCCTATTTTTAGCATTCATTAAAGAGGCAAAAGATAACTTTGCCCATATCATTTGAGATCTAAGCAATTGTGACTAAATCGGAGAACTTAAGCAATCGTGACTAAATCGGAGAAGTCAGCATCGGAAAATCGTCGAGCCAGTGGACGAAGAGCCGAACCAGATCGGCGGAGACGACAATGACAAGAAACCGGCGAGAGAGGATTCAGGTACATGAAGTTGCGAGAGCGTGGCGAAGGAATCGGCGGCGAACTCGGGTAGAGCAGACTTGGGAAGAGAGGGAAATGACTCTGCCGAGTTTGTTGAGTCAATGAACGAGTCGAAGGGAGAAGCCGAAGCGAAAGAAACGAGTGATGTGCAGAGCTCGGCGAGCTTGCCGAGAGAGGAGTCGGTAGAATTTTTTTTGATAAATGGCTTCTTTGGATTCGATATACCACTGTGATACCATGGTGGTGGATGCTGCTTAGTGACTGATTTGAATTTGATTTGAATTTGACTTGGACTTGACTTGTTGATGTGTTGCTGATTCTGTTTCTTCGTTTTGCAGGTTTGTGAGATTCGTAAACACGCCTGTGATTATCGAGAGATTTGCGACTCTGGAGAAAGAGATCTTGCAGATTGAGCATTCCATTCAAGCTAATGAAATTGCCAATACTGCTGGCGCTGAGCAAATACAAGACGGTATTCATTTCGTAGGTGTAGAAATAACTTACTAAAAGCTAGCTTGTTGCCCGTGTCTGGGCAGCATTCATGGCCTTGAGATATTATCAGCAGAATGTCGACTCAACAACTAAACAGCAGCAGCTTGATATGCCACATAAAGTTTATTTCAGGAAGAAGAAGTTGATTGGTGAAGATACGAGGGAAGAGGAAGTGCAGAGTTAGTCAACAGAGTTGACCAATCTCAAAGAATAATGAATAAATGAAAGACTCCAGTTCATTTAGAGTCTCTGGAGATATAAATAATTGTCGTTGTCCTTTAGACAGTTTTATGCATTTGCTGAGTTTGAGATTGTTGAACGATATGCGTTCTTCAATGGAGCTCTTCTAGATTTCGTTTTCTGTTTTCTGTTTTTGTTCATTTCGGAAGACTTTCCGAAATACGTTATATATGTTCCTAAATACTGTTCATTTTCAAGAAAGGATCAATTTTCATCATTTGTATCTTTCTCTTATTTCTTTGTGTATCCAAAACAACAACAAATTTGTTCTGATGCTTCATTTACGCATGGAAATCAACATGAATTATCGTTCTGTTTTTGTTCATTTCGGAAGACTTTCCGAAATACGTTATATATGTTCCTAAATACGATTCATTTTCAAGAAAGGATCAGTTTTCATCATTTGTATCTTTCTCTTATTTCTTTGTGTATCCAAAACAACAACACATTTTTTCTGATGCTTCATTTACGCATGGAAATCAACATGAAATATCGTTTTCTGTTTTGTTCATTTCTGAAGACTTTCTGAAATACGTTATCTATGTTCCTAAATACGATTCATTTTCAAGAAAGGATCAGTTTTCATCATTTATATCTTTTTTTATTTCTTTGTGTAGAAAAAACAACAACACATTTGTTCTGATGCTTCATTTACGCATGGAAATCAACAGGAAATATTGTTTTTTTTTTTTTATAGTTTTCTGTTTTTGTTCATTTCGGAAAACTTTCCGAAATACGTTATATATGTTCCTAAATACTGTTCTTTTTCAAGAAATGATCAGTTTTCATCATTTGTATATTTCTCTTATTTCTTTGTGTATCCAAAACAACAACACATTTGTTCTGATGTTTCATTTACGCATGGAAATCAACATGAAATATCGTTCTGTTTTTGTTCATTTCAGAAGACTTTCCGAAATACGTTATATATGTTCCTAAATACGATTCATTTTCAAGAAAGGATTAGTTTCCATCATTTGTATCTTTCTCTTATTTCTTTGTGTATCCAAAACAACAACACATTTGTTCTGATGCTTCATTTACGCATGGAAATCAACAGGTTATATCGTTTTTTTTTTGTTCATTTCTGAAGACTTTCCGAAATACGTTATATATGTTCCTAAATACTGTTCTTTTTCAAGAAAGGATCAGTTTTCATCATTTGTATTTTTCTCTTATTTCTTTGTGTATCCAAAACAACAACACATTTGTTCTGATGCTTCATTTACGCATGGAAATCAACAGGAAATATCGTTATGTTTTTGTTCATTTCGGAAGACTTTCCGAAATACGTTATATATGTTCCTAAATACGATTCATTTTCAAGAAAGGATTAGTTTCCATCATTTGTATCTTTCTCTTATTTCTTTGTGTATCCAAAACAACAACACATTTGTTCTAATGCTTCATTTACGCATGGAAATCAACAGGTTATATCGTTTTTTGTTTTTGTTCATTTCTGAAGACTTTCCGAAATACATTATATATGTTCCTAAATACTGTTCTTTTTCAAGAAATGATCAGTTTTCATCATTTGTGTTTTTCTCTTATTTCTTTATGTATCCAAAACAACAACACATTTGTTCTGATGCTTCATTTACGCATGGAAATCAACAGATTATATCGTTTTTTGTTTTTGTTCATTTCTGAAGACTTTCCGAAATACATTATATATGTTCCTAAATACTGTTCTTTTTCAAGAAATGATCAATTTTCATCATTTGTGTTTTTGTCTTATTTCTTTGTGTATCCAAAACAACAACACATTTGTTCTGATGCTTCATTTACGCATGGAAATCAACAGGAAATATCGTTTTCTATTTTTGTTCATTTCTGAAGACTTTCTGAAATACATTATATATGTTCCTAAATACGGTTCATTTTCAAGAAAGGATCAGTTTTCATCATTTGTATCTTTCTCTTATTTCTTTGTGTATCCAAAACAACAACACATTTGTTCTGATGCTTCATTTACGCATGGAAATATCGTTTTCTGTTTTTGTTCATTTCTGAAGACTTTCCGAAATACGTTATCTATGTTCCTAAATACGATTCATTTTCAAGAAAGGATCATTTTTCATCATTTTTATCTTTCTTTCTTTCTTTGTGTAGACAAAACAACAACACATTTGTTCTGATGCTTCATTTACGCATGAAAATCAACAAGAAATATCGTTTTTTTTTTAATAGTTTTCTGTTTTTGTTCATTTCGGAAAACTTTCCTAAATACGTTATATATGTTCCTAAATGGTTTCTAAATACGTTGCATTTCCAGAAAGGATCATTTTAACATTTGTATTTTTCTTTCTTTGTGTATGCAAACAACAACACATGTTTGGATGATTCATTTACGCATGAAAATCAACATGTAATATAGTCTTTAAAATCAACTTTACATATGCTTCATTTAGTAAGGTCTTCCTAAATCGTATGTTTATTACTACTTGATCAAACAAAAAATTGGAAGCCTTTCTAAACTTTTAGAAAATTCTAGGTAACAGAGATTCTATGTGTAGATCAGAAACAAATCAACATTGTAGTGAAGAGTTTTGTGGTCAAGAAATAACTTTGCCAGGTAACAAAGGTTATGTGCATAGACCTTGTTCTTTTTGCCATCTACCTGTCAGATCAGGGTACAATTAGAGAAAGGATATTAGAAAAAAAAAATCATGTTGGTGAAAATTCACTATCTCGTTGTGCCCACCATAGAAAAGCTCACAACCCCAAAATTGGAACAATCACCACAATCAGCTGCAGATTTTAATAATTTCAGTTAATGAAAAGGCAAATTCCCAAAAATACACAGTACAATTAGATAAGCAGAGATGATTGATAGATGAGAGGGTAATCACCCAGACGGACACAAATTCTAAATGTGTAGAAACCATCAAAATTGGATCTTTTTGGGTAGAAATCTATCGAAATATTTTTCTTAGTTGTGTAAAAAAGGTATGAAATTTGGTGATTCTTAAGTCCCGGAAAGAATAGAAGAAAATAATGAATGAAGAAAAAAAAAAAACTTACCGAAGACAAGTTCATCGGAAGAGACAACGGAGAAGCAAGTGAAGAGATTGAGGAAGAGAAGCAGGGCAATGAAAATTGAAAACAAAGATGCACCGACTATTCTTGATGTAAATCTTATCCGCCACAGCTAATCAGCCAATGACCCGCCTCAAGCCCCGAATTCATCATCCTGTAAACCGTTGTTGGTGTCCATAGACGATGACGTTAGAGACCGAATTATTGATTAACTTAGGCATTACCAAATCTGAAAATCTCGAATCGGAAAAAGAAGTTGAGAAATCTCGCGAGAAAGACGAGAAATTGAACTAATCCGATGATGACGAGAAATCCGGCGACAGAATATAGGGATCGAAGTCCCGGAGAAAAGGGAAAACGCTCGGCCTCAACGAGAGAGAATATATATTTGCAATGTGGCTTTTCTTTTTTATAGTGTGGTTTATTAACAAAGAGATGCTAAATTATTGAATTTTAAGTTTTTTTTGTGGTATTTTGTAGAATTGCCCCCAAAAAAATGTACATGTCCAAACTTTTCCGGGTATCTTTTCATCATTTAGTAATAGTAATTCAACAAATTGCCATTTAACTAAATAAATACTTTTTTGTCATTTTGCAAATCGACACTAGTATTCTTACTATTTATAAATAGTTTATTTTACTATTATTTTCCAAACTATATATAATGTTCGCATAGTTTGAATTGAAAAGCAATTATTTAAGTGAAAACGACGTCGTTGTCATAATAACCAATATGCGGTTGGTTTAGTGGTNTTGTGTTCTTTTGTTGTGATTAGGTGATCCATTTGAGTTCATTGAGGAAGACAATGAAGGAGAAGAAGGAGAAGAAAAAGTTAAAGACATTTGTGTCTTTTCTTGACTTTATTGTTTTTCTAGACATTTTAGACTGTTGTTTTTCTAGACTTTGTTGCTTTTATAGACATTTGTTGTTTTTCTAGACTTTGTTGTTTTTCTAGATTTGCATTGCTACTTTGTTAAACTTGAATCATATGAATTTATAATGTTTTGATTATGATATAACTAAAATAAACCATCAAACTCATTAAAATTGATCAATCATATTGATAACAAACGAAAGATTATCTATAAAACAAAGAAAAAAAACAAAAACAAACAATCTTCTATTCTGTTTGGACATGGTCACCCATGGACAGTCCATTTGGACATGGTCGTTAATGGTCTTGGTCGTTAGTGGACATGGACATTTTTTGTCCACAATCAAAATGGTCAATCTTGGACGGATCAAAATGGTCGTGGACAGCCCATTTTGACAGCTCTAATTGGAAACCACTTGTCATGCCAAAATGAAACTGATTTATCGTCACGAACCTCCGCCTTGATGAAAGGGGCTACATCGTTTAGAAACTTCAAAATTTTTTCCCATATCCATGACCCAACTGTTTTGTCTACGCGTACTATTTTTCCATTAACATTTTTGGTTAAAATGTTCAGATATCATTTTTGAAATTATCGGTTATTAAATTGAAAAAATATTAAACATTAAAGCAAGACAGCTTGATTATTGTAACTTGCAGAAAATAAGATATACTTGCAACTGATCCACTTTGATTTACTTAGATTTTGTATAAAGAAAAAAAAAAATTTAAAGGTAAAAAAACATAAGTTAGATAAACAAGTAATTTATCAAAAATAAAAATAATAAACAAGTAATATTGAGTCGTAAACAACAAACAAGGTAATGTTTTCTTTTATCTAATGTGAGAAAATCGACATTGTGAAGTTTTTTAATACATCTATCTCCTGAAAACATGAAAATGGGTTTTAATATAAGACAAAATATTTGTGTCTTTCTAATATGTTTTCAATTATTCTTCCCAAATCTAACTAAACTATTTTAATTTTTTTTTGCTTAAGAAAAGTAACTTTAGTGAATTTTTCTGTGTGGTGGAAAAGATAATTCAAAGTGTTAAGGTCTCCTTCCAAAGTATAGTAAGTAAAGCACAAACATATTTGGTATATCATATACTTTATTTAGTTTTTTCCAATCATTTAAAAAATATACAGAAGTATTCCCTTTTTCAGTTCTTCTTGACACCGCAGATAATTAAATATTTTTCTTTCTCTAAAACAAATAATTCCTTCTTAATAATTCAGTTTTTTTTTTTAATTTGCTTATAGTTGTAGAACACAAGGAAGTACAAAGCTAGAGTAGGACATAATTTAATTTTTGTTTACGCAAAAAAGAAAAAAAGAAAAAAAGGGAACATCATTAAGTGAACCTACAAATGAGGGGAAAAAATAATAAATGGAACCAAAAAGTGAGGAAAAAAGGAAGAGATTGAGATGCACGCGCGAGATCGGACGGTGTAAAAGAGCAGGTTACTGCATAAAGTTTGTTGTCGTGTGGCAGAAACTGTAAATTCGAACAAAATCAAGCAAAATCCCGTAGCAGCGTAACAGTAATCGGTAATCTCTCTCTCTCTCTCTCTCCCTCCGCTTTTGCTTCCGTTCCGTGCCCGTTTCAATTCTCTCTCTCTCAGACAGACGGTCTCTCTCTCTCTCTCTCTAACACCTAACAGTACCTACCTCTTCTCCTTCTTCTTCTTCTTCGCTGACTTCTCTGCAGTGAAAAACGACCTAGCCTCCTATGTCACCGCCGTCGGCAAACGCCGACATCCTCCGTGAAGTCGACCCGAGGATCTGGCGCGCTTGTGCCGGCGCCTCTGTTCAGATCCCCTCTCTTTATTCTAGGGTTTACTACTTCCCGCAAGGCCATGTCGAGCACTGTTGCGCATCATCGGTCATCTCTTCTTTCCCTTCCTCTACCTCTCCAGTTCCCTGTGTCGTCTCATCCATCGAGTTGCTCGCCGATCCCATCACTGACGAGGTTTTCGCTCACCTCTTCCTCCAACCGATTGCTCCCGACCAGTTTATGCCCCCTAATTCCTCTAGATTCGGGAGATACGAGAGTGACGAAGAAGAGAACAAGGTGATTACATTCGCCAAGATTCTCACGCCGTCTGATGCTAACAATGGCGGCGGATTCTCCGTCCCGCGTTATTGTGCCGACTCTGTCTTCCCTCCGCTCGATTTTCAGGCCGATCCTCCCGTCCAGAAGCTCTTCATCACTGATATTCACGGCGTTGTCTGGGATTTCCGGCATATCTACCGCGGTACCCCGAGGCGGCACCTATTAACCACCGGATGGAGCAAGTTCGTCAACAACAAGAAACTCATCGCTGGAGATTCGGTCGTTTTTATGAGGAAATCGGCAGATGAGATGTTTATAGGTGTAAGGCGAGCCCCTATCTCAAACGGCGGCGGAACAAGCTTCTACGGCGGCGGCGGGGATGAGTTCTCCAGTTATTACCAGAGCAGCGTAGGCGCGGCTAAGGATGACGATGCAACTGTGAAGAAGGGGTTTAGGAGGACTGGGAGAGGGAAATTGACGCCCGAAGCTGTCGCTGAGGCGATTAACAAAGCAGCACAGGGTCTCCCGTTCGAGGTGGTCTATTATCCTACGGCTGGATGGTCGGACTTTGTGGTGAGGGCAGAAGATGTTGAATCCTCCATGGCCATATTCTGGACTCCTGGTACTAGAGTGAAGATGGCCATGGAGACTGAGGACTCTTCACGGATTACCTGGTTTCAGGGCATTGTCTCGTCTACATTTCAGGAAACCGGCCCGTGGCGTGGATCTCCATGGAAACAGCTTCAGGTATACAATGGTTTGCATGCTCTATTCCCTTGAATATCTCTCTGATTTTGTGCTGCAGGGACAAATACAGAATCGATCCTATATCTATATGGAACTATTAGTGTGAGCCCTTTCATGAGTAGTTAAAGCCTCATTCTGGTTATTCAAATGCCAGTTGCTGGATTGCTGTGTATAGTTTGATTGGAAACAGGATCAGATATATTGTATATGAAAATGAATGCGGTATCCTTAAGTTTCATCTTCCACAAAGTTGCTTTTTCCTTATCCTTTTTGGGCCTCGCTTTGTACATTGCGTTTGTTAAACTAGCTCGAGTTAATCTTAAGATACTCGTTTTCTACCAGTACATTCTGCTTCCTGTGATCATTTATTTGCTTTGAACTTGAGCAGATCACATGGGATGAACCTGAAATTCTGCAAAACGTGAAGAGGGTGAATCCTTGGCAAGTGGAAATTGTTGCAAATTCAAGTCAACTTCATACCACTTTCCCTCCAACAAAGAGGTTAAAGTTTCCCCATAGCGCATGTGGGTTCTTGAGTGGAGAAGAAGGAGAACACTTCTATTCTCAAAGAGGACTGTCCAGTGTAGCACCGGCTGGGGATCCGAGTCCCTATTTATTCTCGTATACTACATTTCCTGCTGGCATGCAGGGAGCCAGGCATTATGAATTTGGGTCGTTCAATCCAACCGGATTCATTGGAGAAAATCCTCCCCAGTTATGCACCAATAACTTCTTTAGTCCTCTTCCGGGGTTGGGAAAAGTCTCGACTGAGATGAACTTTGGCAGTCCGCCATCAGAGGACTTGTCGCCTAATAGCAATACCACTAATCTTTCCTCTGGAAATGACCCAGTTGGAAACCGAGGCCCCACTTCAGCAAGAGCTAGCTCGTTTCAGCTGTTTGGCAAGATCATTAACGTGCAGGAGTTTTCCGAGAGTGGTTTTGCTGAGTCTGGCTTGTACGAAGAGGATGGCAGCAAAGAGTCCAGTGACAATGAAGCTCTGAATGAGACACAATTGTCCTTGACACATGGTCCTCAAGGCATATGAAGAGCCCAGTTGCCTAAAGATTCTAGATAGCTGCAAAGGTATTTTGATCTATCACAACTTCATTAAATCATGGCGTTTTTTCCTTTTCAAATTGATTAGGCTTTTACCATTTTGCAAAATCTTATTTCTCATGCTTTCAACATGAAAATATTTTGTAGACTAGGAGGCACAGTTATGATTTTCTGATAGAACCGATGATACTATCTCTATCTATCTCTTCAGTCTGTGGTAATTAGAATTTGGAACTAAACATTACTCGCATTAACTTTTCAAAGCTTATTTTTCATCATATGTATTGAAATAGTTCTGCCCTTGCTCTATACTTGGTATGCTTTTATTTACTGCTGCTATTTTACCCCATTTTTTTTTGTCTCTCTTATTCATTATAGGACACACAAAATTCGCTGACATTCTCTGAACATTACACATGGAATCCATTACTGTTACAGTCCAGTCCTAGCTTGACTTGACAAGGCATACATTGATCTACAAAGAGCTTGAAGCTACTTATCACCTATCACCTATCTACTAATTTTCGAATGGTTTTTCGTGTGTTGTTCACAGGTTGAAGTGAATGGATCTTGCTGGAATCTCCTAAGTCCCAAGTAGTTTGAGTACTAGTACTACTATATATAAGTATCTGCATTGACTTTCTCTGGGTTTTTTCTTTGCCACGTGACAATCTGTTTCTTTTACCAACTTCTCAGACACATTTTGATGAACATCTCGCTCTCTCCTCTAGTCGTTTACTATTTTACTGGGGTAAATGTCTATTGGATTTTCTTACCTTATAATCATTTTTAATCAATAAACAGTACGCTTTTATTAAATTCCCTATTGCTCATCTAAGTTAACGGCGCCAACCAGAGAATTAAGTGCTTATTAATTTTACAATAAAATAATAATGATGCTGCCCTGTCTCTAAAAGAAAGCTCAAGGTCCCTACACATTTTCTGACTCATTAATCTTCTTGTAACTGATTTATCTATAGGCTGTAGCAGCACCTAGTTGTTGTTTGTCAATAAGTTAGGGTTGGTTTGATTTAGCAAATTAATCAAGACAGCTATTTGTATTAGGTTGGTTTGATTAGCAAATTAAGACGACTAAAAATTTATGAGACATTGAAGATTTCCGGAACCAAGTGTAGGCGTTTTTGTCAGCTGAGAGTCGCTGTCTGTCACAATACTCATTATTGACTCCGAAAGTTTGGTAAAAGTAGATCAACAACATCTCTGATATATATATGTGTGTGTTTGTACATTATAATTATATACATACAGACCTGGGAGAGTCGAGTGTGTCTTCTTAATTTTTATTTCCTTAAGTGGTAATAGTATGCTAAGGTTAGAAAAATCCATTCTTGGAAAATTAGCTGTCAAGGCAAAGTTGAATGTGCTAGAAAAAGAAAAAGTAAATAATAATAATAACATTTCAGAATACGGTGATGTGTTGGGGAAACACAAATAATTCATGCTGACCAACAAACCAAAAAAAAAGGAAAATTGTTCTGACTTCAATCATAGTCTCTGGATAAAAAAAAAACATACAGTTGTGTAAGAAAAGGACGAAAAATCTTCAAAATGTAATTATTAGATATATAAATTTTATTATTTAATTTTTCTAAATATATTAGTAGCTGTAAAAAAAATACGGATTAGCAAATGTTCTGGCAAGTGGGTGAAATTTGTGTGGTACAAAGGCAGCAAAAAGTGTGAAAGAATAATATGAGGAGAGGAGTGGTGTCCTCTGCGGAAGAAACAAAGCCTGAAAATTTCTGGTGTGACTTTCCAAATATGTTTTTTGTTAAATTGATTGTCTGATGATGCTGACCCTCTCCTTATTGTTCATGTAGTTATATCATACCTACTCCATTCTCGAATTTAATTAGTTCTTGGATTTCTCAGTTAAATATGCCGCAAACATGTACGGTAAAAGTTTAACGAAAAAAAATGAACGGTAATCTGTATTAGAGAAAAAGAAAAGAGATAATGGTAAAAACAATTAATATTTTTTAGTAAGACAAAGAAAGAAGATTATCTGAATAGTGAATATAGTAAATTACTACAATATGATACATGGCTTTAAATGGTAACATTCAAATAGACGGTAGGTAACAACAAGTATATTGAATTGGAACAAGCGCCGCAACAATTATGGTTAATGCGATCAAACGGATCGAATTAAACCCCCCAAAAAACATTAAAAAAGAAGTAGAAGAAAAACACAGAATTGCTGATAATCTAAAAAGAAATCATAATTCACAAATAAAAAATAAAAACTCATCATTGAAAAAGAAGAGCACGAGATGCTTTTCTCGCTCTGCACCAAGTCAAATCAGAATCAAATCAAAATGAATCAGTCAGTTTTTAATCATTAGCTGTTTTCGTTTTGTTTCACCTTCCCTTCCTTCTGCAACTCTCCTCCGTATAGACAACTCTCTTTTTGCAGTCAATTTTTATTCAAAAGCAACCAACCAAACAAATTGTAACAAAAACAATGTGCAATCATCTAAAGTTTCATCTACCTGTCATATTATGTACAAGTCTTTTCATTTGAAGATTCATATGGATTCGCCATTGCACAACAACATATGTTCCACTAATGTATAACGTTTTTTTCTCACATTTCAACAAAACGGCTTAATTTTGTTTGTAAGCATAATATCAACACCAAAAAGGTTTTTTTTTTTTTTTTTTTTTTTAAAACAGATATTTTATAGATATTATAAAAAAAATAAAAACAGAGCAGATTTAACAATCTGATTCATCTAAAAGCTTAAAACAGTAATTTTCTTTTACCTGTGGCTACAGAAATCCAAAAGCATTTTCCTTCCATCAACAATCTCATCAAAGAAATCATCAATCTGAGCAACAATACTCTCTGCTCCATTCCTCAAATTCCCAATATTCACTTTCACATTCTCCACCCTCTCTCTTAACCCTTTCTCCGCCGCCGCCGCCTCCTCCCCCTCTCCTCCTCCGCCGCACCACCGCCGTTCCAGCTCCGCCTTGAGCTCTTCCATCGCGGTCTTGCTCCTCCTAAACTCATACATCATCACCCCTTTCTTCATCCCTGTCCTCTCCATTTCCGCCGCCACTCTCTGCTTCAGTCTCACCATTGCCGTCGCCGTCATCGTCACCGTCGCCGTTGTCTCTCCGGGGATACAATAAACAAGGCCTTGCATTAAGATCACGAGAAGCCGCGAGTTTATGTTCTTCATTGTGTTCATTACTCCTCGGAAACCGCTGAATCCGTTCTGTATCTTCGACGACTCCATCGCCGCCGTCGTCGTAACTTGCTCCGACAAAAACGGAAACCTTTGGATCCGATTCTCCATTAACGCTCTGTTTTCTTCCTCTATCCCCACCGCTTCTCTCCGACATCCAGATATCGCTCGTATCACCTGTCTCCGTTTCAAAACCCCCTCAAAATTCAAATAATTGTCCGAACTTTCTTCGATAAATAAGCCAAAAAGATTCGATCTTTTTACAGACATACCTGTCGGGAAATCTGACGGTGGTGGTGGCCGTCGAGAGTAGAAGCGATGGAAATCGCGGCGGAGCAAAAGCTTTCCATGGAGGAGAGAGAGGATTTGATGACGTGGCAAACGTCCCAGAGCTTGGAGGTTTCGTCCATGTAGTCGTCGAGCCACTTGTCACCGACAGGTAGATTGAGTTTTTGGACGAGAAGTGTCAGATGAGAGTGAGAGGTTTTCAGAAGACAGATCACTCTTTGGAGAAACTGTACGGACATGAAGTTGTTAGAAAGATAAACCCTTTCGAGATCTTCCATTGATCTGTTTAGAAAGGAGTAGAATCCGTTTACTGAGTTTGTGCAAGACGGGTCCATTATTGACGAAACAGAGAACCCTAAAAAAAAAAAAAAAAGATTTTTGTATGTGGGTTTTGTAGGTTTATAGATGATTCTTGGGAGGGAAAATTGGGAAGGAGAGAATTCAAAGGTTATATAGAGATTGGATGTATGTATAGATGAAAAAAGAGTGAGAGAAAAGACGAAGAAGAAGAATCAGAGATTTTCTAAGGCTGAAAGTGATTGTTTGGAGCAATGATGGTTGTTTCTTATCGAGGAGGAAAATGATCATTGGTAATACTAATATCTCAATTTTTCCCCTATTTTTTACCTCTAGATGTTATGGAAAGAAATAGTTTTCAGAACCAAAACAAAAGTTGAAATTTGGCAATAAAGGCTATACACAAGAAATTTTTTTTTTTTTTTAAAAGACATAAGTTTTTTTTACGGAAAATAATAAAATACATAATACATTAATTTCCATGGAATCCAAATAATTTTGTCATCTATTTTCTGATACATTTTAGACATAAATAAAATTAAAATAATAGTTTGTGTTTCTAGAAGCTGCTCATATCTCTTTTTTTTTTTTTTTTTTGCTTAGGGTTAGATAGATTCTTTTGTCCGAATAAAATCTCTAGTAATTGAAAATTAATAGTAAGAAAATAAAAATAATAATGATCAAGTTTCAGTCCATTAATAATCGAATTAGTTATT
>PKMM01011598.1:58077-223828 GCA_002933915.1 Eutrema heterophyllum
ATATATATATATATATATATATGATTTTGCGTTTTCTACAAGGGCTTCTAACACCAATTTATGCTTCACAAAAACCAATTTTCTTCTGACGTTATCTGATACAAATACAATAATAGTGTCTGGTAAACATAATTGTGTCTACAACCCTCACAATATTTGTTTTTATTTTTATTTTATTTTTTGTCAAAGGGTTTACTTGAATTGATGAAATAGAGTTACAAAATACAATACAAACTGCCTAAACCATTTTCCGTAGGTCCGGCCGGTTTAGATGACATGACCTAAAGAGATGCTCAAAAACTGGATTAAACCGAGACAAATAAACCGGTGAACATTCCAGAGCACTTCGGAGCACCGTAACACCACCGCTAACTAGCCTACGATCTATCCTAGTCCGGGGACAAAATCGACGCCGGGAAACAGGTCCGATCCGCCAAACGCAGCCTCAAGTGGAGAGAAGCCCAAATCACGCCTCGGAACCGCCGTGAAGCCTCGCAAGTGGAAATAGATCTTCCACGCCTCGCAACCATTATAAACCATAGCTAATCATTTCAGTCTTTGTAATTGTTTTTATACTAATCTTGAGAATGTGTTCTTATCTTACCGTATCATTCAAGTTTCATGCACATGCTTCCTTTTTTTTTTTTTTTTTTGGATAATGAGCATACGACATCCTTCTTTTTATGACATTTTTGCGGTTGTTGTCATCAATCAACATTTGTAATTTGGATCATTTATAATTATTATTTTTTTTTGTAACCGATCATTTATAATTTTTACTTAATGCATATAACTCCTCGACACAAATAGGAGCGAATAAGTTGAAATTCATATATTATAAATTAAGACATTGTTTTTTTTTAATTTGTGAGTGTATATTTGTGTAAAAACAGTTTGAAGCACGACAAAAGTAAAATGTACGTGTACATTCCTAAGTTACTTAAGAATATATTCATTTAACTATTACTTAATACAATCCAACGAAATGAAATCAAATAAACTTGATCGTATGATGATTTGTATTGATAGTTCATACTAATGGATCATGTTCTATAACAATTAGATTCGTCCATATTATTAATAACGTAGTGTAATTAAAGTATACAAGGAATGAAAGCAAGTTCGTACCTCCAAAGTGACATTTCGGACCCATGTAACGGCGGATACTAAATTTATGACATATAAATTGACGCAATGGAACATTTAATAAAAATAATTAAGTACGTAGATCAGATAAAATCTCTTAATTAAATGCAAAAGGGAAATAGATGTTGCAAGCTAAGCAGTGAAAGTTGCTTTATTCCCGTCACCAAGCCGGCGCGGAATCGACCCACAAAAAAAAACGCTGATGTATCGTTATGAATATGAATTTTTTTTTTCTCTGAAATATTTTTATTATATAAAACAAAGGAGAATATAAGGTGGGATACGGTTTTGGAATACGATTTTGGAATACTAAGCCGGCGAAAAACAAATCTTCCCCGGAGACTAAGCCCGACACACGGGAGACTAAACCCGATATAAAAACAAACAAACCCGATCTACTAATAGCCGGAAAGACAAACAACGAATTCCGAACAATCAAAACTAAACCGATAACACCGAGACTAGAGATTTAGCCTAAGAAAAAAAATCCTCGCCCAATCTAATGACGAAAGGAGAATCGAATTGACATTAATCATACCCGATCCAACCAACAAAGGGATATGTAACCATTTTTTTCTAACAGAACCGAGGCCTAAAACAAACCTTGAAACAACCATGTTCAGCATCTAGTACCACAATCCACCGAAGAAGCCTGATAGAGACAGAAGACGAAGAGGGAAAGACGACGACAACAGATATAAAGCTTCCACCGTTGAAGCGAAGGGAGAAACTTCCATTACGAACAACACCGAGAGAAACGAAATAAGCTACCGACGAAACCGTTTAAGTCCTATCAAATCTAAATCCTTTTAGCAGCGCAGATCTAAGAACCCCAAACCTTCAACACAATAGAAACACAAAACTACAACGAAGAAAAACTGAATCCAGCCAAAATAGATCGGATCAAAAGAGGAAAAAAGCCAGACAAAATTAAAACAAGAGAGGCACAACGCCGGGACAAGGGGCCATCGGACGTTGGCCGGAAAACGCAGAGGCGAGCTTTTGTTTTCAAGGAGAGAGAAGAGAGAAAATATCTAGAGGCGTTTTTCAAATTGTGTTATGAATATGATTTTATGATTGTATTTTTTTTGTTCTTTCAGTAATTATCAGAAATTTGATTCTATTTTAATTACCATCGATTGTATCCGGTTTTGGTTCTTTGGTTGGCATAAAGTTTTCAATTTTTTATTTATTATGTTCCTTCATTGTATGTATTTTCATATATTCGTAATTGAAAGTTCAAAAAATAACTTTTTATCAAATAATTATATTACTTTTGATAAAATTACATTAGGATAACTACCGATTTATGTGAAATGAAAATACCAAATAATCAATCTCGCATTACGGACTACAATAAAGATATTTGTTCTATTCGAATCAATGAAACAAGAATCCATATTATTTGGTCAACAATTAGTGACTCCATATTGTAGATTTACACATGAAAACAGTGGATTAGATATATATTGCAGGGGTATAATTCAATCATGGTTTTTAATAGAATTTAAATCCAACCACAATTCACTGTTATTCAACTAATGATTCTAAATTATGTTTTAAATTCTAGTGTTATTAGATCTTTTATTTATAAATCATTCTTAAGAGATTTTAAAGTTTGGTGTTATTTAATGAAAATTTCAAATCTTGCATTAAAATTCAGTGTTATTCAAAACTACATGACTTTTTAAATCGTTGTATACCGAGTCATTTCAAATAATTTTCAATAGAGTTTTATGAGTAAATTATTAGAAACAAAATCCAAGATGAATTGCAGAGATATTAGAATCTACATACATGAACTCTTAAAAATGATATCAACTTTCAAATCTTGAAGATTATAAAACCTAGAGAAATCACTTTAAATCCATGATTGAATAACACCATATTTTGTGGATTGATGTGTATACATAAGTGTAGTGATCTTAACACGAATCCTCAGCTCATGTTTGAGCTCACAATCGATCAAACGCAAGAAAAGTAGAAGAATACGAGAAAGAAAGAAGACACAGAAACTTTGTAACCTAGTTCAGGCCTCGAAAGAGACCCTACGTCTGGGGCTTGACGGCACAAGCAACACTCCACTAGAAACCTTTGAGTACAACACGATTACAAGAGATTGATACAAGAAATCGCTCAAGAACACCTCTCAGATCTCTCTCAAGCTTTCTCGTATACTCTCCTTCTGTTTCTAATCTGATTACGCAATAAACAACCTTATCCACTCATATGTGTAGAGTAGAACCGGTCCAGCCTGATTTAACCAGATCAATAACTCTTCTGGTTATCTCCAATTAATTCCTGAACCAATTGAACTTAACCAAAACCGGTACAAGCCCAATTAAACCTGTGTTGATATCATACCTTCGATTAACAATCTCCACCTTGATGTCAACACATATGTTTGTCCCTTATGCCGCCAAGTGTAGCCATTCCCTTAGCACTTGGCTACTCTGAGCAGAGCCAAAGCTTGCTCAAACTTCTGTACCGGTATAACCTTTGTAAGTATATCCGCAGGATTCTTCGAAGTGTGAATCTTCTGCACAACTACTTCTCCTTGTTCAATCGTATCTCTGACGAAATTCATCTTCACTTCCATGTGCTTAGTCCTCTCGTGAAACACATTGTTTTTTGCAAGACAAATCGCACTTTGTGAATCACAGTGTACGTTCACAACATCCTGTTTGAATCCCAACTCTTCCGCCAATCCTTTAAGCCAAATCCCTTCTTTTACAGCTTCAGTTAACGCAATATACTCGGCTTCTGTAGTTGAGAGTGCCATAACATGTTGAAGACTTGACTTCCAACTCACTATATTACCTCCTACAGTAAAAACGTAACCTGATGTAGACCTTCTTCGATCTAAATCCCCTGCAAAGTCTGAATCAGAATATCCCTCAACCTTGAAGTCACCATAACCCTTCTTGAACACCAAACCTCTGTCTTGAGACCCTTTTCGATACTTTAAAACCCACTGCACTGCTGTCCAATGAATCTTCCCTGGATTGCTCATGAACCTACTGACCAACCCTATTGCATACGCCACATCTGGTCTAGTCCCAATCATAGCATACATAATGCTGCCAACCGCATCTGAATAAGGAACCTCAACGGCACCTTCTTCTTCTTGTTTTATTGCTGCTAGCTTGAAATGAGAACCAATAGGAGTAGAAACAAGCTTTGCTTCATCCATTCTAAACACCTCTAAAACCTTCTTAATGTAGCTAGATTTTGACAATGTAAGAACTCCACCTACACGATCCCTTTCTATATCCATTTCTAAGATTCTCTTAGCTGGACCCAAATCGTTCATTTCGAACTCACTACTTAGCAATTTCTTCACCTTATCTATTTCATCCTTACTCTTAGAAGCCACTAACATGTCGTCAACATATAAGAGTAGATAGATATGTACCTCATTTTCCAGCTTCTTCATGTATACACACAAATCATATTCGCTTTTAGCAAATCCATGCTTGATCATGAATTGATCAAAGCATTTGTTCCATTGTCTCGGGGCTTGCTTCAATCCGTATAGAGACTTTTGCAAGTGACAGCCCTTGTTCTTCTTGCCTTTCACCTCATATCCTACTAGTTGCTCCATGTAGATATCTTCTTCTATATTACCATGTAGAAAGGCTGTCTTTACGTCTAATTGCTCCAACTCTAAATCCAAGTTCACCACAATCGACAACATCAACCTGATGGAGACATGTTTCACCACCAGAGAAAATATTTCTTGATAATTTATACCTTCTCGCTGTGAGTAACCATTGCGACCAATCTAGCCTTATACCTAGGCTTCTCAACTCATGGTATGCCGGGTTTAAGTTTAAACACCCATTTACACCCTATCAGTTTCTGTTTTTCAGGCAAGTCACTTAGATTCCATGTCTTGTTTTTATGCAGAGACTGCATTTCTTCATCGCAGGCTTCCACTTATCCCAGTCTTTACTCCTTTGTGCTTCATAGTAATCTCTTGGTTCTTCAGACTCTATATCCTCAGCAACTGAGAGTGCAAACGCCACTTCACTGTCATCATTGAACCTTGTTGGTCTTATTATTTCTCTGCGTTGTCTATCTCTTCCAAGTCGATAGTTAATTTCAATGGTCTTAGTACTTCCACCTTCTTCGAAAGCTCTAATGATTACTTCATTTTTTCTTGTATCACTAGACTTATCTTCAATATGATCTGATTTTGACTCACTAGACAGATCTTTGTACAGCTTGTCTTCAGTGAACACATCATTTCTACTTATCACACACTTCTTCTCATTTAGAAGCCACACCTTGTATCCCTTCACACCAGTGGGATATCCAATGAAAACTCCCTTAAGAGCTCTTGGTTTCAACTTCCCTTGATCAACATGTATGTAGACAACTGAGCCGAACCTTCTCAAGTGTGCATAACCTGGTGTTTCCCTAACCATATTTCTTCTGGAATATTGAAATCATTTGCAGACGATGGCGTTCTGTTGATGTTGTAAACTGAGGTAGCGACAGCTTCTGCCCATAATTTTTCTTCAAGACCATACTCATTCAATAGACACCTCACTTTCTCCATTATGGTCATGTTCATACGTTCAACTATTTCATTTTGTTGTGGCGTGTATGAACAAGTTTTATGCCTCTCGATCCCATTCTCTTTGCAGAAACTATCAAAAGCAAAATTGCAAAATTCCAAGCCGTTGTATGTCCTTAAACATTTTACCTTCTTACTAACCTGATTCTCCACTAGTGTGTTCCATTCACAGAACTTGCTGAAAGCCTCATCCTTTGTGCCCATGAAATAGACCCAAACTTTTCTTGAATGATCATCAATAATAGACAGGAAGTACTGCTTCTTTGATAGAGACAACTGAACATTTGGAGACCCCCACAAATCTGAATGAACGTACTTCAACACGTCTTCACTGTTATGCTTTCCAACGATGAAACTCAGTCTCTTACTCTTTCCCATTATGCAGCTTTCACAGAAATCCATGTCGCTGATTCTCTTCTTGTCTATAATTCCTTTCTCAACAAGTACCTTCAGATTCCTCATGCTTGTATGACCCAACCTGATGTGCCACAGGGATGTATCATCCTTTGACATTGCTGCATTTAATTCTCCTGTCACTGTCTCTCCATCAAGCAGATACAAGCTTCCCTTCAACGTTCCTTGAAGCGCCAACTTCCCATCTTTGTAGAATCTGACCTTGCCTACTCCACCTTCTTGCTTTAAACCCTGCAAGTCAAGAGTAGAAACAAAGATCAAATTACGTTTAAGATTAGGAACATACCTAACGTTGTTGAGCCGTTTGACAGTTCCTCCAGTGGCATTGATCCTGATTGTGCCAGTTCCTTGAATCGTAACTGATCTGTCATTAGCTAGCAGAACTTGACCTCCAGTGATCTCAGTAAGACTCTTAAACCATTCTTTCATGTGAGTCATATGATAGGAGCAGCCAGAATCTATAACCCACTGATCCTTGGGACTTTGATCAGAGATAGATAAGGCATCTATCTCCAGCAACTTATCAACCATCACAACTGCTTCTCCAGGCTCATTCTCCATTTTCTTCTTTCGAGCAAAGCAATCTTTTTTCATGTGTCCCTCCTTCTTGCAGTACCAGCACGTCACCCTTGAGCATGACCATGATCGTGATTTATTTTTATTTTTGCCGTTGTTTTGCTCTCTTTTCTCAGATCTTCCTTGGGTAACATAAGCCTCACCACTCCTTTGAGAACCACTCGAATCTTTTGCTTCCATCAGCTCTGTTTCCTTTGATTGCTGAGTTCGTCACTTCCTCCAAAGACAAAGTTTTTCTTCCATATTTCAGAGTTTCTTTGAGCTGATTGTATTGAGATGGTAAGGAGCTCAGCAACATGATTGCATGTACTTCATCTGAAATAGATTATTAACAGTACCAAGATCTGCTACTAGTTTCAAGAAATCATCAATATTTTGATCAATCGACTTTGATTTTACCATTTTAAATGTATAGAACTTATGCTGAAGATGAATACGATTAGGAAAAGTTTTAGAAAGATACAACCTCTCCAGTGTAGACCACACAGATGCTGCAGTCGTACAGTTGCAGGCATCTAGTTTCCTGAGGACGTGATCTCCGAGATTGAGAGTCAACATATCCATCGCTCTTTCAGCTATCTCAAGTCGATATGCTTCTTCTTTTTGTCGCCTAGCTTCGAAATCTTCTTCCGATTCATCTTTTTTTTTCGCGATTCCAGAACTTAGCTTCGTCTCCGACGATTCTTCCGTCAACGCGCCCTTGAGTCCGAGAATCGACAGATGCGCCAGCATCATCTTCTTCCACATCGAGAAGTCGCCTTGCCCATCGAAGATCGCGACCTCGACACGAGCATTTGCCATCGATTTTGCCATGGATTCGAACCAACCTGGCTTTGATACCACTTGTAGTGATCTTAACACGAATCATCAGCTCAGGTTTGAGCTCACAATCGATCAAACACAAGAAAAGTAGAAGAATACGAGAAAGAAAGAAGACACAGAAACTTGGTAACCCAGTTCAGGCCTCGAAAGAGACCCTACGTCTGGGGCTTGACGGCACAAGCAACACTCCATTAGAAACCTTTGAGTATAACACGATTACAAGAGATTGATACAAGAAATCGCTCAAGAACACCTCTCAGATCTCTCTCAAGCTCTCTCGTCTACTCTCCTTCTGTTTCTAATCTGATTACGCAACAAACAACCTTATCCACTCATATGTGTAGAGTAGAACCGGTCCAACTTGATTTAACCAGATCAATAACCCTCCTGATTATCTCCAATTAATTCATGAACCAACTGAACTTAACCAAAACCGGTACAAGCCCCGTTAAACCTGATATCGTACCTTCGATTAACAATGAGTGTATTAAAACTGAGTGGAGAGGTGTGTTAGAGAGGGGACCATCAAATCTAATGGAAGCGTCGGGCGACTCAATAATTTCCCTTCCGATTCACATTTTTTTTATATTTTCCACAATTTTTCTATGTTATCTTCTCTCCTTATTTTATTATTAAAAAAATAGATTTCACTGGTAGACGTGAAAGACATACTTATAAAAACTATTCTTGTTTTAACTTTTATTTATGGGAAAAAAACAGACAAAATGAATAGTACTAAGCAAACTATCTAAAAGTTAACATATCAAAATAAAATTCAGAAAAGATTTCAGGAAAAATCAAGAAGATGGTATATTGGTAGGAACTAGGAAGACTTATATTCGTTCAAAAAAAACTAGGAAGACATATATAATAAAAAATAATTAGAAAAATATCTAAATATTTTGGTCAAATGAAAATGTAATAATATACATGTATCATGTATGTATATTTACTATATAAGCGTGTATCTATTGACCCAGCCTTAGAAAGTAATTTATAAGCAGATTTGCGAGAGAATGTTTCGTTTTCTCAGTAATGGCTTAAGATAAGGAAACAACTGTTTTTGGTCCATACTCTGTTCTCTTTCTGTCTACCATTTTGAAATGAAATTTCTAATTTTTCTTCACTTCGTTGTCCCATTTAATTCTGGTTGAGAATGTTTATATATTTAGTGGTTAATTTGGATTTAGTCTCTAGATTTATTGCTAGCAGTAGCAGTAAATGTTAAAAAAACTTGAACTCTAAGATAATTATTTGAATAAGAAAATAGTAAAATGTAAGACGTTGAAGTTTTTTGTAGACTCGTCTACAACTTTGTTAAAACTCGACTGAGAAAACAAGACTATAAAAAACCGAAACCTTTATTGTATTAAGTATTATACCCGTTTACCTAACTAGAAACTATGGTCGCTATTACTCAAGGTCAAAAGTAACTTTTAACAGAGAAACAAATGAAGTAAGGTTGAAAGAAAAGGCGATGAGTAAATAACTGATAAACACTCTTTGATCACCAATCATCTAATTATTTAGAGGGTCAAGAGCCGCCACTAAAGATATAGTTTATTTTTTTATTGTAAAAGTAAAAGTGTTGAGCCGAAATTAGGATGCAAAGGTATATGCTGTTTCAACGTTAAATGGTAGAGATTTGTGGTTGTAATATTCCACTTTCGTGTATATCTTTGATGCACATTAAATTGAAGTTTTTATTTATTTAAAACATGTTGATGTGGTCCAAATTCTCGATATTAAGGATTAATATGGTAAGAAGAACTAAAAGAAAAGGACGATTGAGGAGGAGTTTTTTCTAAAAATTCGTTTCAACAATGCAAGAATTTTGATTGTATTACTTTGTGCAAATGCTAAAAATCTGAAATAAAAAGAATCCCAAAATTGTGTGTTGGTTTGTGGGTTAACTCCAAAATACAAGACACATTTAAATAAAGCTGCCAAACCAAATTCCCCAACAACGACCATCTGCTCCAACTCTGGCTTCATATCCGTCTTAACCGGATAAAGTTATAAAGTCAACTGATTACAAAACAGAGTGGGTCCTTCGCTTTTTTATTTTTACACCAAAGTACTTAATTGAAGCCAAAACGAGTTGCAAAAAGTTTGGATTAATTCACAGAAATTGTAATGATCAAACGAAATCACAAATAAGCGATGGCTAAAATTAAAGTGAATCTGACGGAAATCGAGTAACTCGAATATGACTTAGTGTATGTAAAATGCGGATTTAGTGAGGATAGGAGTAATTAAACCAATAGAGATGTAGGCTGTTGAGTAGGTTTATGAGATTTAGGACCACAGTATGGGCTTCTTCTTCTGCTATTACGTCTGTTTTTAATATGATGAGTAAAATTCTCAATTCTATTTTCCAAAATCGTTTTTTTTTTCTTTTTCAAAATTTCCCTTAATAACAATAATAATAATCAATTATAGTCGCCCTATCTCTATCTGTGTCAAGGTCGGCCCTATTCTCCTCATTCTACTACACCCACAAAGCCACACCTATATTTCATCATCATCACTCTTCTTAAAGCATATAAAAGAAAAACAACAATACACATTAACTAAAAAGAAGCTGAATATTTATAACATACTGGTGTGTCATGTGTGCGTAGATATGATGTGGATTGTGTAAAGTTTATGTAAGGAACTAGTGCGGCTACTGGGTCCTCATATGGGACCAACCTTGGTAGACTTTAGTATTCGGATTCATAGTATCAAGAACCAAGACAATCGTCTCATTACAAGTCCTAACCCTCTTATCCATTAAGGCTATGCCACCAAAAAAAAAGTGTTGGCTAAAGATTATAGTGTGAGAGTTTTGGTATTATATGCAATTATCTAAGTGTGGGAGTATAAAGGAGTTGAAACCTGGTCATGTTTAAGAGCAGACGAGTGTGCAGAGGTCTTGTGTCCTGGCTTGTGAGATGTTGGTGTAAGGAAATATCCGGAACTTTCCATTGGCCATGCAGGTCAGTGTTAGTTGAGCATCACTCACCATTGCCTATTAAGTTCACATATATTTTACAGTGTTGTATCACTAACCCAACTATGAATTGCATATTTAAAGACTTGAATTTTAGAAATAGGGTCACAACAAAGCTTAAGGTTTAGATGATATACCTCGCACGAAGTAGTCATGTCGCTACAGCTCCATTTTCTGGTTGGAACACAGTCAACATAGCGACACCAATTACAATGGCGGTTAAGATTGATGCCCCAGCACGCTGCTATTAGAGCCCCTGCAAGTCTAAGAAAACAAAGATGGATAAGCTTTTATCATGTCACAAAAAACGCAGAGAGATAAAGCTAGATCAAGAAGAGACAAAGGGAAAATTCTCACATTCCACAAAACAAGACCAGGCATACAATCCTTAATACCGGTCTGTCAAACATTTCCTTAAGCCTTGTGGAACTTTTCATATCATCTTCAAACAATTTTCCCTTGTGAGGTGGAGGGTCCTGTCTCAGCTGTGGGGTGAATAATAGCACAAATCCAAGAAGGAATCCTGATATGAAACCGCCAATATTTGCAAAGTTGTCTATGTAAGGGAGAAAGCCTATCAGGAAATTGACAGTGGAGATAGAGAAAATTATCACCAAGGCTGAAATCTGTAGCAAGCAAAAAAAGAAAAAGACACAAACAAAATCAGCAAAGGTATGAGAAGAAGATAACCAGGGACACAAAGTAAACACAGGAAATCCTTGACCTTGCAGGTATATAGATTCCAGTTCCTTGCAAGTGCAGAAAGCATAGCTCCAATCAACCCAAAGAAAGCAGCACCAGAACAGATTGATGGGGTGTTTCGAACAAACAACACAGCAAACAGACTACCCACAATGCCAGAGAGGAAGTATATTACTGCAATCCTCACTAAAAGACACCAAAGCAAAAACAAAAGAAAGGCTGATTATAAAGGTGAGAAGTTCCATCGAAATCAGATTAGGTGAAATAACCAAAGCCAAGCAGTCTAATTTACATGGTCCATATCGCTGCTCCATGTATATCCCTACGAAAATCAAACTCCCAAGATTTATGAAAAGATGAAACAAGCCGCTGTGCAGCCACGGAGATGTCAGAATACGCCAAATCTCATGCTTCTCCACCAGAACATTCCAGAAAAGACCTCCCATGTGTTCGAATCTGCAAAGTCACAAGAAAATAACAAGTACATAACTTGTATTTAGTCGTCTAGAAGCTACAAAACCGCACCTGTTTCCCTCATTTTGCTTAAACCTATAGCTCTCAGAAGAAGCAGCACTTCTATTAGTAACATAAATTCAGATTGCTTCATCAAACAGAATGTAGCACCAAGATCCACACAGCAAATAAACACCTCTGGAACAACACAGAATTGGAAAGAAGAACTTGCCGCTGTTATCAAAGATTGAGACACAATGAATCAGCTGAAACTCATTGTTGATAATGGAGGAGACGAAATATTGTGGAAGAAACTAGTCTTATTCAAACCAACATACTCCAATAAGCTATCATCACTGATACGAAACATAAGCACAAGCAAAATGAATCCCCAGGCGGAGGAAAAAGAGACAAAGGCTCCAAAATTAAACTCGTAAGGACCTTCCGCATTCAATTAGAGGTCGATTCCAGAAACAGATACTAGCAGAGACCTAATAACGGAAGCTAAATTCGCCAAGAGAGCTACTCACGTAGAAGCGGAGGGGCCGAGCATAGGATTCTCAGAGAGAGGCTGAAAAGAGAATCGGCCGAGTAATTTGGCGGCGCAGTGGCCGTTGGAGTTCCTGGAGCAGTCATTGACGCCCATAGTTGCAGCGAAGATGACGATTTGAAGAAGCACGAAGACGGAGACAAGCCAAGTGTCGCGCGTGATCTGCCGTGATCGGTGACGGAAGAAGGGGAATGTGTCCCAGCTTGGATCGCAGGCGATGGAAGTAGAAAACGAGAGATTGTGAGAGATTTCATCGATCTGCGTCTTTGGCTCCGTAGGAATCTCCATTGGAAAGGGGAGCGAGAAATTAGGGATCGGAGAGGGAGACGATGTGTTGTTTTATAGTTTCTAGAAAGTGGTGTTCTAAAGTGGCGGGAAAATGCTTTTGAGAGCAAACCGATCGTCAACTGTTTTATAATCCGGTTTGGATTTGGTTTAGACAAAATTCAACTTGGGTCAAATTATATAAGTTATTGGCATATGCTGGATTTTTTTTTCAACGCATTGATTCTGTATTCATCTTTCGTTAATTAAATAGATTCAGTGAATTGTCTCGTCTTGGCTGCTTTTCTTGAAATAAATATGGAGTATCACTAAGCCATTTTCAAGCAAAGAATGTATCGTGTTTTGTGGAATGCACGCAACGAATTTCACATGTATTAATTAATCACAATTCTACGTAATTTCAAGCAAAGAATGTATCGTATCCGTAATTTTTTGCGACGTTTGCTTTTTGGTTGCCGTCTAAGAGGACAATTTATCAAATTGCTAGTAATTTAACAACATGCAAAAAGTTTTTTTTTTTTTTTTGGGGGGGTCAACTATGCAAAAAGTTTTAACTATAGTATTTTATGAACAATGCTGTTTAATCTCATATCTATATGGTCCTTTCATTTCTAGGATGTTAAATGGAATTAGAACTGGTCAACATTTGCCTTGAAATCATCCCCCAAAAAGAAGATCATCATATCCAACTTATTCATAATTAGTAGTATAATAGTTATTATAGAAGAATCTCAGTTGAGAAAGAGACCCCAATTAGTGTTTTTTTCTTTCTTAATTTCAACGGAACTCTCTGAATTATCATCTTCTTCTTTGGATCATTTTTCCAGTTTCTTCCTTTCCTCATGGTTTATAAACTTACAATTCCTCAGTTATTGCTAAAAGCGTCGATGTATATAATTGCATCTCTTCCAGTCAAAACCGCTTTTTGATTTGGTTTTGTTGTGAATCGGTTCTTGGACTGTGTTTCGTCTTTTAGCAACCGGTTGTTGAGAATTTCTAACTTGAATCGAGTTGCTTTTTTTCGTTTTTCTCTGTTTGGTTTGAGAGAGAGAAGGTGAAATTTTGGTAGAGATTTTCTTTCTTAGTTTTGTGAGGGAAATTTGAAGATGGGAGATGAAGATTGGATACAACTGAAATTCAGACTCGCAGATGGCACCGACATTGGGCCGAGCCAATTCATGTCTGTTGCGTCTCTCAAGAAGAAAATCATTGCTCAATGGCCTAAAGGTTAAATGCTCTCTATACTAAATTTTGATTATTCAACTTTGTGTATGCTTTTGCAATTTGTTTTAAGGATATCTGAAAACATGAAACCTTGTTCAATTGTGTTTTAAGTGCTGATCTTTTTTTTTTTTTTTTTTTTGTGACAGACAACGAAAATGCTCCAAAGTTGATAAATGAGATCAAGCTCATCAATGGTGGCAAAATACTGGAGAATAACAGAACACTTTCTGAAGCAAGAACACTAGCGATTGGTGAACTTCCTGGAATGGTAACTACAATGCACGTTGTTCTTCGTCCTCCTATCTTAGGCCAAAAAAACGGTACTTTCCATACATTTCCTCTTGAATTCTCAAGTTTTTTTGTGTGTATTATTATATATCTTAAAGTATTGGTTTTTTATTTTATTATTGTTAAGAGAAACTGCAGAATGAACCTCCAGTGAAGAAACCGTTGTGCATGCTGCATTTTGTAACTCTATTAGAGATTTTTAATCCTTTTACATAAGTTATGCTATTTGGATTCTCCATGGAACAGCTTTCCATAGCTTCAACAATTTTCGTCCAGAAGTTCCAAGGATGACTGGTATACGCATGGAAACATGGAATCTACATTACAGAATTCAAATTTCCTCATATGTCATTTTGATTTGACTTTTTTTTCTTTCTTCCTTCATGCTTTATCAAAAATGGTTTAAGAAAAATGTGGTATGGTTCTGAAGACTGGAGTTTTATTCATAGGAATGAAATGGAAACAGGAGTTACTTGGTGATGAAAAAGACTTATGTTATCATAATCTTTTCTCTCTTTCATATTAGGAAAACATAAAAACAAGCAAAGATTCATGGACATTTTCAACATTCATAGAGATGTATATTTGCATTGTAACCCTTGCTCCAGCTTTTCTCTGTTGTGATCACCAATCTTCATCAAAAATCTCCAATGAGAGGCTTTAATGTTTTCTTGAAGCATTCATCTCAGAAATTTCTCTGACTACACATGTAAAAAAAGCCAAGGTGCTTCTCCTACACATCTACTTCAATGAGCACATGCATTGTGGAAGGTTGTAGGGTAAGTTTTTTCTCAGAAATCGATTAGAAAGGGACCCATCTTGAGATGGAGAATGGGTCACACGTTCAGTTAATGGGCGAGGAAAAATGATGGGATGACAATATGACATATGACATAACATAAGTTGCTTGCTGCTTTCAATAAACTATATAGGACACTGAAAGATATTATGGATTAGTTATGAAAACGACCCTTTTGCTCTGGTCCCTTCGTATTCTCTCTCTCTATCTATCTATCTATTTGCTAGTGCCTGCTTCTCTTTTTAAGCTTAGATATGTTGGAACATTTTTTGGTCCTACAAGATAAACTAGTATCAGAACTATGTAAATGATCATGTTATATAATCAAGAATTGGTAAGTACCTACTCTGAAGAATTCATTTTCATACAGAGTTTTTGAGAATACCTCAATGTACATAGAGATTATATAACAGGAGAGGAATAGGCGCAGAAGCTTAGATCTTAGTCACTTAGCTCTTCAAGACAATCCAATTACGAAAAGTAGCAAATTAACCTAATTTATCTGACTCGGTAGGAAACCAGCCAAAAAGAAAGTGAAGATAATCGTACTTTCTCTTCTTCGAAAGTAAAATCAATCGCGATTGTGAACAAATGGTTGGATCACATTAGCTCCAGATCTGCAACTGAGGAAAATCATTATCTTCTTCGTCTTCTTCAATTTCTCTGTGTTTCAAGTTTCAACAAACATAGGTCGGCGATTTTCTTTTTTTTTCTTTCGGAGTCATCAGCTAACGCAGTTTTATCACGTGACAAGATAGAGTTATCACGTGCGTGATGGTGAACGGAGTAAGATCGTGTACGGAGAAGAAATGAGGCTGGATTCGGATTCTGATGGGTCTTAATGGCCCATTTAACTGAACCAAGCCCACTCTGCATTAATTTAATCGACTTCTAAATTTTTGAATTTTATTTTTCAATAAACCGAGGAGTAAATTTTCATTAATTCATTTTTTATACGAATTTATAATGAAATTCTAAATTAAAAATATTTTTTATGAAAAAAAACAGTGAAAGTGTTTTAAAAACTATTAAAGTGTGCTAACAGAACTTTAACAAAACCATCATCCATATGCCCATGATTCTGTTTTGTACATGAAAAATAATAAATTTAAACCACAATTACAAAAATAAGAAAGAACATGGGAAATTTTGAGAAATATCATTTCCGAGACAAACTTTTTAAAAAGATACCATTTCAAAAAATTATTTCAAAAGTATTATTTTATAACATGCTTACAAAAGTTTATAAATTTTTTTTTACTATTTTTAAAACGACTTATAAAACATATATTATTATTTTATAACATACTTTATTAAAGTTTATAAATTAATTTTAATTTTTAAATGTGTTTAGATTCTTTTTTTAAAAACAAAAAAAAAGTTTAATTGTTTTTTGTTTGAGTTCTACTACTTTAAAAGTATACTAGATTCTAAACTTGCGCGTCCGCGCGGAATAAATGTTTTTGTAATATATAAAATATGAAATGAGGAATAAGAACTAATTTAATTGTTATTGATTCAAATATGTTTAATTTTTAATTTTTAAATTTATAATAGATTTAATAAATGTTTGGCAACATATTTAATACATGGTTTGCAATATGTTCAATTTATTTTTAAAAAATAAGAAGTGTTTGGAAACAGATTCTAAAAGTATTTTTGTTTTAATAGTATAGAAGTTTGTGAAATTATTAGATCTTAAGTTATAGTGTTTTACTTGATATAATCACTCTTTTTATATCTTATTATATAAAGTTGAATGTTTCAAATTTAGTAATTCACATGATCGTGACACGTATCAAGTCAATCGATAAAATTCTCACATCTGTAAAAAAANCATTTGATTGGAAATAATAGTGAAAAAAGTAAGGGAATCGAAATAAATAAATAATTATTAATATGTTAGGCTTCTCTAATTGTGTGTAATTTCGTATCGGCGTTCTCAATAATATATTATTTAATTTCACTGATGATTTAATATTATTTTCTACTTTTTACAATTTTTCCTATAAATTATAAAATATTAAATTACAAAAAATATACGTGGTGTCTAATCTAGATATAGCACCATACTTGTTTACAAACACTTGAGTTAAAACCGGCTATCACTAGAGGTGGATATAGGAAATTACTGAACAAATAAAAAGAATGTGGCGCTTTTATCGTTACGACTAAAATTGATCTTCTTCGTTTTTTGGACGGCATTTTATTAGTTTAATAAATCCACTCGACAGAAAAAAACTTAATTAATCATATAACTACCCAATCCATACGGAAATTAAATTTTCCATTTTATAATACAAAGTGGTGTACATCAATTCTATCTGGGCCATGTTTCTATTAAAGTTTTTTTAATTGCATGTTTCTATTAAAGTTGTTCTGCAGAATTATCAAAATAAAAAAGCTCATCTGAAAAAAACAGTGCGTATTAAGAAATACTCCCTCTGTTTTTTTATTAATAGATTTTTTTAAGCTTTTCACATATATTAAAAAAATACATTAAAATTTGATTATAAATGCATATTTTTGTAATTAACAATTTTCTATAACTCTAAACCAATAGTAATTCAATAAACTTAATTATTTTTTCTTAAAATTTACAATTCATCATTATTAACTAATAAAAAATACATAGAAAACTTAAAAAATCTACTCCCTCTGTTTCAATATAATAGATGTTTTAGAAAAAACATACATATTAAAAAAACAAATTAATTTTGATTATTAAATGCATCAGTTTGTGATTAACAAATTTCAATAACTCTAAACCAATAACATTTCAATAATTCCAATTATTTTTCTTGAAATTTACAATTTATCATTATTAATTAATAAAAAATGTATAAAAAACCCAAAAATCTTTATCTTTTTAAAATAATATATTTTTTAAAAACATCTATTAATAAAAAACGGAGAGTATATCTTTTCTATCGTTAATTTTTGTGCCGCGGATTAACTTAGTCTAGCTAACTAAACTCCTAACGTAAAATGATGACATAACCAAACCTGATTAGATGACACAAGTTAGCACTACTCGATTGAATACCTTATATAAATTAGCACTATGATTAAAGTGACCTCATATCAGATATTTTATAACTTTATAATAATTAATGTCACTATAGATCAATCAGAGAGCAATTAGTTTTACTAGTTGGGTCCGAATCCACACCATCATATCTCAAGTAGTTTGACATATCCGAATTCTGGTTTTGTCTCATATTCTTCCTACCCCTAAATCAATTCATCCAATCCAATACATAAATTAACATGGATGCTGCCAAATATATATACAAAAGTTGCTTACTTTTGATCAATTTAATATTCTGATTGCGATGAGATTAAAAATGAAAGTTGATTAGTGTGTTGTTGCCCGTTTCACAGGCAGCCATGGGGGTAATGAATTTGGACAATTATATTTGACTTTAGACGATTCTCTTCCAATAGAATTAATGTTGTTACTGTTATGTATGTATTTAATAAATGCAATAGATCTTAGCGAAGCCAGGCAGGTAGCCTCCTCGTTTTATTCCACACTAACACTTTAGAGGTCAATATTCCCTAGCCATTTAATTTATGTTTGCATATCTTATATACAAAATATGAAGAAGAGCTCTCGATCATGGATACCTCATCGTTCTAAAACAAATGAAAAATAACATGTGTCCAACTATTAAATGTATTAAAACCTTGTTCAACAAAAAAAAAACTATTAACTGTATAGAAAACTATTTAATTTAAATTTAACTTTTTAAAAAAATATTAAAGCATAAGTATAAAATATATAAAATTCAAATTTAATTTAGAAACATCATAAATATAGAGCAACACAAGATTTTAAATGCATTTTTTGCGTGATTTAATCGTAATCTCCGAACTAACAAAAATAATTCAATCTCAATACAAATGAAAAAAAAATAGCAAGTTATGAGATATAAAAATAAGAACAATAAATTGAGAAAGTTTCAAAATAACAAAAATCAGAATTAAAAAACCGCAAGACACAAAAAAACATTGAATAAACAATCGAATATATAACAAATTATCAATAATAGACAAAACAAGTGACAAAGAAAAAATAGAAAAAGGATGGAAACAAATAAATATACAATAATTTAATAACATAGAAAAGAGAGATAGATCAATGAAAGATATGTGGAACAAACAAAAAACTCAAAATAATAAATTGATAAAGTTAAAAAAATTATTGCAATATTGGGATTTGGATGAATATGAGATGCTGGAGATAAATATTTTCCCTTTAAAATTTGACGAATCTCTTAACGCTATGTGTAATTAGAATAAGGAAAACCACTTGTCCTAAAACCCACTGCTCGTGACATGTCATATGGAGAAAATACTATTAAGGGTTGAGTTGCTACATGCTAGGATATCACATTTCCCCAAAATCATCAACTCATGCCAAGTCCTCTAAAAAATAGATTTAGGGGGACGTTTCATGAACCCAAACCAGCGTGGAAATGATTAAGGATTCTATTTGTTTTTCGTGGCTTTCGAGTTAATAAATAACGGTCACTTAAAGCCACGTGGTGAATATCACTGAGAGATCGAAATTTGAAATTTTTTTTGGGAAGATGAGTATCGGATCTTTGAGAAAGAGATATTAAAAAATATATACTATATAACATAAACATATTTAGAACGAATCAGGAGAATATATCGAACATTATCTGATATTACATTATTACCTCTTTAAAATTAGTTTGTGCGACAACAAATGGTCAGATTTATCCAAAAAGAGGAACAACAGTTAAAAAGAAAACATGACTAAAAAACAAACAGAGCCCAGATGATGACTGTGAAGTCCACTACCAGCAAAAGCAAAGCGAGCGAAAGCAAAGCGAGCGAAAGCAAAGCGAGCGAAAGCAAAGCGAGCGAAAGCAAAGCGAGCGAAATAAAATCGAATATAAATTTCGCATATTTATATACTTAATACTTATGTTCTCGACTTCTTGGCTTGTTAATATGGACACGTTTATGGATATTGTGGTCGATCGATTGTGTCATTTGGAAGCTAAAATGGCGGCCGAGTCAGATTCCTCTCAGGCCTTCTCCAAGATATCCGTGGATTAATTCGAATCTCGATATTTATTTATTAGTTGTTTTCATACTTTGTAACAGCCATCATACTTCACTACGATCAATTTTTTTGTTTGTTCATTTGTTAATAAATTGTAGAAATAAATCTGTATTTCAAATTTCTCTTTGTGTAAAAATCCATTAACAAGAAAATTATTGGACCAAAATCTAATACCAAATAAACCATATTTTAAACTTACTTCTGAATAACTTCTAATTTATGGCCGGATTCCAAATAAAGTTTATCGATTGTGTTTATCGAAATGATTTTTGCGACCATCGACTGTTTTTATTTATTTTTGAACCTTTACCATCGACTGTTTGTTCTTTCAAAATTTATAGAACGAAGTGTGTACGTAGTCGCTAAAAATCATACTACTATTTACTCCGCATATTCAGGATTAAAATATTTTTGTTTGTCAACAAAAATTGTATTTCATGACAGCCAGATATCCATATTCAATTAAAATATAGATTGGGTTAATAATTAACTCCTTTAACAGAGAAGTTATTAATTAACTAGCTAGTGATTGTCGTCTCTGTCCTGACCAAATATATAGTTGAGGTCCAAGTCATTATCTTGCCAACTCAGACTAGTTTTGTCATCATTAACCATGTTCAATTTATATTTGATCCTATTTACAAGTTCTTTTTTTTTAGGCAAATATTTACAAGTTCTAAAATTTAAAGCTTTGATATAATCTAGTTTCAGAACAATTATCGATTATATATATATAACATGTATTTACAAAACATAAATATATTATTTGGAAAGTGTAGAGCTGTGTATTAAAACCTGAATTTGGGTAAACCGATACAATTTCTCGCTATATATATGATTTGCTTGACTTTCAATAGTATTATTGTCTTCTATGAACATATAATGAGGACTTGCTCTGGACATCACAACCTGATCACAATCGCTCGGGACATTTTTTTACTTCTTAAACGATCACGTAAACAAATCACAATAACAAAACTCGTTAAATTTTTTATTACATCAATTAATTTATCATCGTCGTGCCTTCATCTCCCTTTTTCCACATTTTGGTCATCCCTTGAGTTTATCATCGGTAAAAGAAAAAAAACATTTGCGAAAAAACTATAATCACTTTTAGTGATCACGGTAGAGGTTCAAATCTCGATCCAGTAAATTGGGTCCAGTAAACCTTACGGTAAAAAGACTCAATGAAATCAAAGAAGTCAAACGATGTCAAATGAGTAAACGAAGTCACGAACCTAGCTGAAAGGCTAATCGGAGTGAACATCTACAATCAAAGATGATTAAAAGCAGAATCGCTAGTCAACCCCAAACCAGTGAGTTAAGTCGCCTAAACGTAACGGCCAAAGCCTCAGACTTAAAGACCATTCATGGTGAATCAGACGGTGGAAACAGAGACGTTAAACACGATCTCGAAGTATAAAAACAAGGACAAGGAGCCAAGCACCAGATTCAAACTCTCTACACCACTCTCAACTACAATTTAGTTCTAGACTCAAACATTTGTCTTTTCTTAGTTATTGTTCTTGTAAATCTCTCATGAGAATCGAAATATTAATCCAATTTAGTTCCCAAAAACCTTGTCCAAAACGCTCTCGAATCATGTATGTTCTCATCGAGCAACAAACTCTCTGTTTATTGCTTGGTAGTCCATCAGTTCTTATTTTCTTAAAGATAAGCCAAATACCATTCTATTTTCATTATTTACAAATTTTGACCGTTGTATTTCCAACTACAACAACCACCTTTTTTTTTTTTACCATCACCTTGTTGTTATACATAAAAAATTATATTATAATTACCTTTTTAGTAAATTACTTTGGGTTGATTTTCGGGAAAAAAAATATTTGATTTGTTCGATTTTTTTTAATTAAATGTAAAATTTATTTAATCAAAAACTTTTGTTACATCGAGTGCTTCATTGTTTCGGTTTTTTTTGTTTTTTTTTTTGAACAAGAATTTTTTGTTTTATTACATATACACAAAATTAAAAACAGTTATAGCAATCGAGCATAAGATTAAAAAATGAAGCATAATGGAAAATTTTATTCTAAATTTATCATTCATTTCTCCCTACAAGAAAACAAAGTTTTCGCGACCACATAATTAATCGTGAAGTAGTCGCTAAAACTGTTTTTACGACTAATTACATAGTCGCAAATGTTTAGTCGCAAAAATAAGTAGTCGTTAAGTAGTCGCTATTTTACGACTGATTTGTGACTTTTTTGCGATTACAGAAAGAAGTCGCAGACCATTCGCAAATCAGTCGTAAATATATGCGACCATGTACCGACTAATTTAACGACCAACATACGACTATATATTGTGTCGTGTGGAAGTCGTTTGGTATAGTCGTGAAAGAGTCGTGAAATTTTGTGACTAGTTTCCGACTAATATGCGTCTAAATTAGAGACTGTTGTACGACTAAAATTGTGATCGAAAAACGAATTTGGTAATGGGATTGCGTCTATTTAATGACTGTTTTGCGACTGTTTTTGCGACTGATTTGCGACTAATATGCTCATCGGAATAGAGATTTGGTCATCGTTTGCAATTGGTTTACGACTATTTTGTGACTGATTTTTGACTATTTAGCGACTGATTTACGACTACGTAGCGACTGATTTTTTTTAACGAAATTTATAATGGTAATACTATTATATTAATTTGAATTTTCAATTTGGAAATCAAATACAAAGCAATACAAAGAAAACTCCAAAGTTAATATGAAAGAAACATTAATATATCATACATTATTTTTATGTATCATACAAAGAAAACTCCAAAGTTCAAAAACATAGAAAGAAAATGATAGCCTAGGGTGTAGATTCATGCTGCGGAGAGGATTGAGAAGCCATGAAGTCGAGAAATTTTGGATCGGTTTCACGAAGATACATTTCCACCAATGAATAGTGCTCGAACTTGCTTTGTTGGTCAGCCGCAAGTTGGGTAAACTTGCTTTGTTGGTCAGCCGCAAGTTGGGTAAGCTCTGCCTCACGCCGAGCGTTATAAGCAGCTTGTTCTTCTATTTGGCATTGAGCTTGTTCCAACTTTTCTTGCAGGGCTTGAAACGATGAAGAGCTTTCAGGGTACTTGCGTTTTCCACCAACATGAGACTATGTGAGGCTTCCTATTCCATAAGGTCTGCCTCTTTCATCCGTGTACGTTGACTGCATAAATAAAACATAGTTCGAATGTTAACAGATATAGGGAAAAAATAAAATGTTAAAAGTTTATGAAACCAGATGATGAAAACCAAAGATAACATGGATTTTGTATTTACCTGAAGAAAGAGTTCGTTGTAGTCCTCTATGGTTAGCTCTCGATGCTGCGGCGTACCGTCTGAAGTTTCAGGCACGATCTCTTGCATCTTAGCTTGCAAGTTCTTCTCATAAGTTTGCGCGATCCTCTCAGCCTTTAGATAAACAAACGTCCCATCTGGTTTTGTGTGAGTCTTCACGAAAACCTCACCGATACTAACCGGTCTTTCCAAGTCATCTTCCTGAAAATGTAACAAATTTATAATGTGAATGATAGAAACTTGCAGAAATATTAGATATAGAAATTACACTTACCATTTCTTGTTGGATTTGTTGATATGACTTTTGGCCTGATAAATGCTTGTGCACACCAAGGCCTTTACGGTCAGATTTCCAAGCAGCGGATGTGGGTAATGTAGTAGAAGATAGATATGTGGATATGGTGAATGATGCATTTCGTGATAACGTGAGTTTTGATAACTATCATCAGGATGGTAGTTATCAGAATGTAGAAGAACCAGTACGTAACCATTCAAAGAAATTCTACGACTTGTTAGAAGGAGCGAATAATCCATTATACGATGGTTGTCGTGAAGGTCACTCGCAGTTATCCTTAGATGCTCGAGTCATGCAAAATAAGGCAGAATAATATGAGTGAAAAGTTAGTGGATTCGGTTTGCGGAATCTTGACAGACTATTTACCAGAAGGAAACAAGTCAACCAGTTCACATTACGAGACATAAAAATTGATGCGCAATTTAGGTCTCCCATATCATACAATTGATGTTTGTATTAACAATTGTATCATCTTCTGGAAAGATGACGAGAAGGAAGATAAATGTCTGTTTTGTGGTGCACAAAGATGGAAGCCTAAGAACGACCGACGTAGAACCAAAGTACCATACAATCGTATGTGGTATCTACCTATTGCTGACAGATTGAAGAGAATGTATCAGAGCGAGAAGACCGCAGCGGCAATGAGATGGCATGCTGAGCACCAAGCAACTGAGGGAGAAATGAGTCATCCTTCTGATGCGGCAGAGTGGAGATATTTTCAAGATCAGAATCCCCGGTTTGCCGAAGAACCCCGTAACGTTTATCTTGGATTATGTACCGATGGAGTCAATCCATTTGGCATGTCTCGTAATCATTCGTTATGGCATGTGATATTGACTACATATAATTTACCCCCTGGTATGTGCATAAATACAGAATAGTTATTTCTTACAATTCTGAATTCTGGGCCAAATCATCCGCGAGTTAGTCTCGATATCTTCCTTCGACCTCTTATTGAGGAGTTAAAAGAGTTGTGGTCTAATGGCGTCGATGCATACGATGTGTCCTTGAATCAAAATTTTAATCTAAAAGCAGTGTTGATGTGGACGATAAGCGACTTTCCGGCGTATAGCATGTTATTCGGATGGATAACCCATGGTAAATTGTCTTGTCCAGTTTGCATGGAAAATACAAAGTCTTTTTATCTACCTAATGGAAGGAAGACGTGTTGGTTTGATTGTCACCGAAGATTTCTTCCTCATGGTCATCCACTGAGGAGGAATAAAAAAGACTTCCTAAAGGGAAAAGACGCTTTGAGAGAGTATCCACCTCAGTCTTTGACCGGTGAGCAAGTTTATTGCGAGCGGTTGGATGGTGTAAATCCAACAAAAACAAAGGACCTATGTGGAAACGGTAGCCGGCCTATGGGAAGCAACATAACTGGCACAAGAAAAGCATATTCTGGGAGTTGCCGTACTGGAGGGACCTCAATCTCCGACATAGTCTTGATGTGATGCATATAGAGAATAAATTTTTTGACAACATCATGGATACTCTTATGAGTGTGAAGGTTAAATCGAAAGACAACATCATGTCAAGATTGGATATAGAACAATTTTGTTCTCGGCCACACTTACATATTGATAGTGAGGGTAAATCTCCTTTCCCATCCTTTACATTGACAGAAGAAGCCAGAAAAAGTTTATTGGAATGTGTGAAACATGCAATTAAATTCCCAGATGGTTATTCTTCAGACTTAGCTATTTGTGTTGATATGAACAACCAAAAGTTTTCAGGCATGAAGAGTCATGATTGCCATGTTTTTATGGAGCGGTTACTTCCATTTATCTTTGCAGAACTCCTAGACCAGAATGTCCACCTTGCGTTATCAGGTACTAATTACGACTATTTCTGTAAATATATATGATTATAGTAATTTATATAGTAACCTCATGCAATTTGAATATATATTGTAGGGGTTTGAGCATTTTTCCGGGACTTATGTTCAAGAACTTTGCATAAAAGTCGCGTTCAAATTCTAAAACAGAACATAGTTTTAATCCTATGCAATTTGGAAAAGATCTTTCCACCTTCATTTTTCGATGTGATGGAGCACTTGCCTATACATCTCCCTTACGAAGTTGAATTAGAAGGCCCTGTCCAGTATAGGTGGATGTATCCTTTTGAAAGGTTTTTCAAAAAGTTGAAAGGGAAAACAAAGAACAAAAGATATGAGGCAGGATCGATTGTTGAATCATATATCAATGACGAGATTGCTTATTTCTCAGAGCACTACTTTGCCGCGAATATACAAACGAAATCAAGGTAAATGCTAAAATCAATCACATAATGTCCACTTTGCCATTTAATTTGTATACACATGCTATGTATTTGAATGTGAATTACTTTTTCACTCATTTCGTCAGGTTAACAAGATTCGATGAAGGTGAAGTCTCCGTATATCATGTTCATGGAGTACCTTCTATATTTACTCATGTAGGCCGTCCAAGTGGAGAAATGCATGAAATATGGCTCTCAGAGAGAGACTATCAATGCGCACATGCATATACGGAGGATTGAATCAAGAGTGAGAGAATTACCGGTAGGCCAGAGTCATTCATTGGTATTTATCACACAAAAAATTATTAAGTCGACCAGCAAAGATTAAAAAAAAAAAACGATTCAGACCATTAAAGTATTCTTCGTCTCCGATTAACTACGAAACCCTAAGTGCTCTCATCTTCGCCTTCCCCTTTTGCTCTCATCTTCGCCTTCCCCTTTTGATTCATCTTCTTCGATCGATTCCCCTTTTGCTCTCATCTTCGCCTTTCAATCTCTTCTTCGAATCCCCCTCACGAATCTCTTCTTCGCCTTTCAATTTCTTCGATTCCTCACAATCTTTTCGGCGAGTCTCAAAGAAGAGCACACGATGCCGGGAGAGAAGAGCGGTGGAGGACGGAAGAGAAGATTCTTTCCCAACGTGTCTCAGAGAGCCTAGTGTCCAATACTTAGTCGCGAACACCGAACCCTCTACCGCCGCAGTACACCTTCACGCCGCCGGCCCAAGTTCTTCCAAATCTGTCGTCATCACCTCTGAACCCCGTGAACGCTCAACCGTCAACGTCAGCACCAAATGTCCGGGACTTTCCACTGCCTACCCAGCTTTTCTAGAACACCTCATCGCATCTACCCAAATGCCTCTCCATCTCAAGGTCATACAACTCCTCGATAATCCTCTGAACTTGAAGCGCATACGACTCCACGACAAAGCAATTCGAGAGTTCCGCTGCAGAACTCTGAGGGTCATAGCAATCAGTCGTCTCAAGCTCATAACTCCAACCACTTCGAAGCTGATCCGATTGACGACAATGCACAGATTGAAGCCGATCTCCAGGAAGAGCAACTTAGGGTGCTTGAAGCGCTGCTAAGGGTTCATAACCGGCATGAATATACAATTGTGCTGTCTCCGACAGGCCCTCAGCTGCCAAACACCACATGGTCAGTTTCTATCTATTCCTGTCTAAATTTATTTACAGTTTGTTAGTACAATTGGTCTTGTCTTTTTACTTGTTAGTATTTGAGTTTCTTACATCGTGTAAACTTGCTATGCATTAAGTCGACAAAATTGATGTATGATTTGGTAGACTAAGCAATTACAAAGTGTCATGCTTATGTTCTCTTGGTAGACTAAGCAATTACATCGTGTAAACTTGCTGTTGTTAGAGTTTGCTTAAACACAAGAAAATGGAACATAGCAAAAGATTAACTATGTTGTTGTAAGCTCACAGTTTTCTATTCATGTCTTCTCTGATATGTGGTTAATTCGAACATCAGTTAACACTTAACACAAACCCATTGAACTTACCAAGTCTTTTGCTTTCATCTTCTCGAGTGTGGTTAATCAGTAGATTGAGTCAATTGTACTTTCTTGTGATCTGAAGGATGTTAAAATATCCAGAATTTAGGATCTTGAATCTACTTTTTCAATCGTCTTTTATGCAATGTCCCTTCTTACGTCTAGTATTGGAGACTTTGGAGAACTCATAATTAGCTATGATAACCTGAGTTTTTGTCCTCTTCTTTACTTTTAGTCTCTGGGTTTATATATAAGTTGCTGAGATCTTGTTTTTCGATCCATGATTTTATATTTTATTTCATGAATTCTAAGGCACTTGAAATTTCTTCCTACTTACTCTCTGGCTTGTTTTTGTGTTCCTCTAATATATAGATGATTCCAAATTCTAGTCCCCAGGAGAAATTTGTCGTTCTTGCAAACACTACAAGGGCAGTAAAACTTACCGCCATTGCTCTGCGCTAGAGGCAGGTTATTTGTAAATGCCATGAATTGATCCACCCCCGTGCTGAACTCTACTGAGAAATTTCCCGTCTCTTCATCGATCCGCTTATACATCCACTCCCGAAGATTACTATAATTGTAATTTCCCGACATTATAAAAAACAGTTTCTCTTCTAAATTTCGTGTTTTTGCGTTTATGGGAATGAGGAGAACGATGGTCTGAAGTTTTCATTTATAGACATTTTTCCGACTGAGTTGCGACTAATTCGCGACTGCTTTGCGACTACGAGTGGTAGTCGCAAAAATTAGGTACAACAAGAATAACACATGTTTTATACTGTTATTTTACGACCAACAATCGACTGTTTTGTAACCCGCCGAAAAAGTAGCAAATTAGTCGCAAAAGTTGCGATTACTATGCGACTAAAGTTTTCCGACTCAAAGTTAGTCGTAGATTGGTCGCAAATTCGCGACTAATTACCGACTAATACTTTTGGTCGCAATTTACCGACTATGATGCGACTCTCTTCATGTAGTCGTAAACTAGTCGCAAAAGAATCGCTAATTAGTCGCGATAATTTACGATTGTGTGTAGTCGCAAACTGTAGTCGCGAAAACCATGTTTTTTGGTAGTGTCTTATGTCGTTTAGCATTGGTTTTTTTTTTTTTTAAATTGAAGCAAAATGAGAGAATTAAAAGTTTAATTAATAACGATACAGGTCATACTAATATATTTTTATAAGCTGAACACTTGTACTTACTACTCTGATCGGCAAAAACTAGATTTGTTACAAACTTCAATGATATAAAACGTACTATAAAAAAAAAAAACGTAGTATAATATACACAACAGTAGATACATATACCGGATACGTATTTTATAGAAAATAGAAGTACACGTGGCAAACAAACCTAATAAATTAAGTAAAATGGACCCCACCAGTTTTTATCTATAAATAACGCCCCGAACCTCTCCCCCGAAAATGCAACAACACTCATCTTTCCCAATCTAGTTTCCTTTTTCCTCCTTCCGCTTCTTCAGATAAATAAAGAAAACCAATTTTTCTTTTTATTTTCTGAATTAATCAAAAATGTCGCTGGCTATTGCAGAGTTTTACACGGTCAGGAAGTTTCACAGAGAGAGTATGAAGAAACCGGCGAAACCGGCGGTTACCGGCGACGGAGACGAAAAGACCGCCGGAGGAAGGCTCCGGGAGGCCATGAAATCGCCGGTGAAACAGAGTGGCTCTAGAAGATTCGGACGGTGGTTCGTTGGAAAGCCGGGAATGAAGAAAAGCTCTGCTAAAGTTTCGGATCCCATGACGATTGAGTGAAAGTTTCTTCTTATTATTTTGTTTTCTTTTTCTTTCTTTCTTTCTTTTGTTTATTTTCATGTGTCCTTTTTTTCCTCGCTTTTGCTAGTTTCTTCTCTTCTTTTTTTTTCTTTTCTTTATTGTATAATTTCATAAATAGTTGGTAAACGTTGTAAAGGATATATATGAACTTAAAATATTAGCAAAATATATATATGTAGAATGGAACGTTTGGAAAAACACTGAATTTCCCTAAATACCGTAGCTAGTTGATGAGTTTTATGCCAAACCAAACTAAACATGTGTATTTAAAAAAAAAAAAAAAACTAAACTTCTGTGTGCCAAAAAATGTCATTTTCCTATTGTTTCAACCATATTAGGCACTAAAAACTATATCTATCACGATACACATGAAGGATGTAAAAAAAAAAATCCTAATAGTTTTCACTAATGGCACTTACTATTATTTTGTGCCCTATGGTCTACAACTCAATAAGAACATTCTTGGATTTTAACTCCGACTCACGATGCAGCGGCAATATTGATACAAACCAGTATAATACAAGTCTAAGTCTAAGTCATTGACAACACATATCCACTATTTTGAACTCCTCTTATATGTCAAGACAAGTCACATGCATATATTATGGGTTTTGGGTAAAATAAGCTATTCGTTTGATAAACCTAAAAAAACGCGGATAATCAAAAATATTGGAAAATATTTATTAATAAGCAATCGTTCACAACAACAGAAAGTTAGAGCAATGAGAATTCTTGAGATGCAGGGTTTTGGATAGCTGTTAGCTACTGTGGGAATTTCTCAAATTATAACCTGCATAAATTTCTCTCTCTGTTTTTTCTCTCAATTTTCGGATGCATTTCTTGAATTCTTTACCACTTTATTTATAGGGAGGGTCGCCTAGGTATTCTAATCAACGTGAAAACCCTAATTTCGGTGGAATTAAGAATCTTTCCTCTTTTTCAAATAGGTATATATATATCGCCATGTACTTTTTTTGCAATGTCATGCGCTTTCTAACGTCACATGCTTTCTAACGTTACGCGCAATTCTGCGCTTGCTTACATTACGAGTTTTCTGCGCTTGCTTACATTACGAGTTTTCTGCGCTTGCCTACCTTATGCATTTTTTTAGGTTCGCCTAGTTTATATATTTTATGGGGTTTGCCCTAACTCTAATGTTATGGGTTTTGTGTTTATATTGGGTTTGGTCTAAGGAGATAAGTTATTCCCAACATTATGTATTTAAATACACACAAATATTTTTTTAAATAACGGAAAACACTTTTAAAAGGAAAAGTAGTGGGTTAAAGAAAAGAAAGAAAATTGGTGGATGTTCAAAACTATGATAATAAACTAAAAATTATATGGGGGTGATTGGGAGAAGGGTCACATTGTTTAAAGTTTATTTCGCAGCCAATCAAAATGATATGGCTTTCAAAATACAAACAGCTAAAACAGTTTTACTGGCTTTACTAACAGCATTTGCAGCTACTTTATTTATTAGTTGTTCTTGGTTTTTTTCCTCTTTTCTGTTTGTTGCAGCCGTTTAGGAGCTCTTTTTAGAAAAAAAAAAAATATTTAAACCACTCATAAATAAACAAAACAAAATACTTTAGCATTTAATAAACGACCAAAATATATTTTTGTTTGATAATTTGTAGTAAAGAAAACGACAACAATATTACCTTAAATCTTTTATTGTAGCAAGTTGACATATTGAATTAATTCTTTGGGGATAAAGTTTGTTTCCCGTCACTTGCACTCATGGGGTGGGGTGAGTTATCAATTTTAAGAGTATGGATCGTTGGCAAAAAAGAAAAGAGTTATAGGCCAAAAGTGAGAAGTAAAAAAAGGGACCAAAATTGAGAAGTAAAAGATAAAGGACCAGATGAGTAAATAAAAGAGAGTTATGGACTGTTGGCAGAAAAGAAAAGAGTTATAGACCAGAAGTGTAAAAGTAAAAAAGAAAAGGATCAAAAGTATAAAAGAAAAGAGCTATAGACCGTTGGCAAAAGAAGAAAAGAGTTAAAAGACTAAATAAGAAGTAAAAAAGGATCAGAAGTAAGAAGTAAAAAGTAAAAAGTAAAAAGTAAAAAGTAAAAAGTAAAAAGAAAAGGACCAAATGCTTAAAAAAGTAGAAAATAAGAAAAGACGGGGAGGTGATGTGCACGTAATTGAATTCCTAAAAGAAAAAAAAAGGGTCTCGCGACTCTCTTCCTTTCTCCTTCCTCTCTCGTAAAGCCCCACAAGCTTCACGCAATGACGCTAACCTTCAAATTTATTCCTCCTTCCTCGCTTCTCGATTCTTCCCGCTTCCTCCTCAAACGTACACCGGACGCTACGTTTCTCCGGCGACGGCGGATTCTTTTTTTCCTATCAAATCTACCGGCCACTTCTCTCCGGTCGTTTCTAATCGCATGTAATTCTCTCACTTTTTTTGTTCTCCGTCTAACTTTTTATGTTCAATGGCTCTTAGAATTTCAGCGATTCAAGTCATTATTTGTGTAGCTACAAACTCGAATTTCAGGTTTGGTTCATATTAGTGTTCTGATTAGAGAATTATTGTCGAATTAACAGAAGGATTACGTCAGATTTGTCGGTGAAACCTAGGAATTTTTGGGGATTTTAAGTTTGCGTTGGCGAAGGATCGATGGAGAAATCCAGTAAATGTGCTGTTTGCCACACTTCATTTCGTGCTTTAATCTGCGTAGCTTGTGTTAATCGCAGGTATGTTGGGTTTTTTTAAATCGGTGTCTGACAGTTTTACATGATCTCCGAGTAATATCTTCCATTTCGTATGAGCTCCGAAAATGGGTCTTTTTTTTGTTCTTGATCTCCTGCTTGGTTGGATAGTTATGTGGATCTTACAATAAATGTAGATTATGTTGTTGCTTGTGCGTTGTTTGGCGCTTTGTGCGTTGTTTGGCGCTTTGTGCAGGTTAAATGAATACAAAATTATGTTGGACTCGTTAAAGAGCCGTCGGGAGATTTCATACTTGAGATTAAGTGGCTTGCTTGTCACAAAGGTTTGGTTATGCGCTCATCGAAGAGTTGAAGTCTCTGATCTGAAGTTGCTTTTTCCTGCAAAAGTGATGTCTGATGCTCGTTTTCTTCACTGTTGACCAGGAGAAAGCCATTAGTCAACATTGTTGGGTGGAGCTTCAGAATGATAAGCTTGCTAGGTTGCGGGAGAAGCTCCAGCTAGAAGTGGACAAATTACAGCAAAGTCTGAATATACTCAATTCTCAAGAAATTTATTTCTTTGGCACCACCTTTAAACTACCAATTATAAATACCTTCTTTATGATGCAGGCAAAAGCACATTTCGGAGACTATCTCACAATCTGAAAGAGAGATATGGCATTATCGAATCAACTAACGTTGCGGTAATGTGACATTTTTTGTCATTGTCTTCCTTTTCTCTTAAAATAAATTGTATGAAGCTGATTTTTCCACGGCTAATATAAACGGTCTCATCTCTCTCTCATCTCTGCAGTTGGAGAAGAGCCGTGTTGGACAATTGAAGAACCACTATTCAGATACTATTGGCAATCACTACTTGGTATACGTAAGTTCTTCATCTCATAATACTTTAATTTCCATGCTTGAACTAGTCCTTTGCTAGAACTCATGTCTCAATTTTTTTTTATCCTATGTCATGTGTATAAAAACTAAGCCAACATTTGTGGTTTACAGATCGAGCTTACTTCAGAACGCCTTTACAAACAGGCTTTGGTTATGAAACAGATATGCAAATTATTCCCTCTATCCAGGGTAAGGAGATCGGATTTGAGGTTCTTATCTAGAGAGTTTTTGTTTTTGTTTTTGTCAACCTTAGAAAACAAATTAAGCTCCCGAATTGGCAAGCATCTATAAAGTTATTAAAATACAGATTCCTACAACATATAGAGTTCTTTACCCAAAAGAAGTTGATAAAATGCTTCTTCTTTCTTCGTGAGGCAATCATGGACTCTCTCCAGACTGCTGTGTTATTAAACACATTTTGTAAGATGGTTGTACTAAATCTAACTCTGTTCAGGTGACACTAGAAGGCCATAACAAAGATGGGTGTCGTGGACATTATGATCAAATCTGTAATGCTCTCTTACCACAAGGTCATAACCCACTCTCTGTTCCGCCAAAAGAGCTCGCAGCCTCTTTAGGGTAACACGTCCTTGTCTTTAAAATGTCATTTTGTGGCACTGTTATAGTTTAAGAAATATGGAGTTCCATCTCCTTAGTGCATCTTATGCTCCTGCAGGCCATTTACTCATAACCATCTTTTATATTTTATTTGGGAGTTTGATGAATTAACATTCCCATGGTTGGTGGTTGGATCAGGTACATGGTGCAGCTTCTGAATCTTGTTGTCCATAAGCTCGCAGTGCCTGCACTCCATAACTTGGGTTTTGGGGTAGATGCCAACACATCCTTAACTCATTTTTATGCTAAACAGTTGCCTCAATCTTGGAAGATTACACACACACACACACACACAATCACTTGCATGCAATGTTTTGTATAAGAAATATATTCGGGAGATATTTCATCTGGAAATTGATTGATTGACAAGAATAAATAATTTGAATTGTTTTGTCTCAGGGTTCTTGTTCAAGAATATGGCAACGAGCTTCTTATTGGAACTCTCATCCGTCTTCTCCAAGGTAAACCATTCATAAGACATAAATTCGGGATTGTTTGTTTCTCCATTAGATTTAGAGATTTTAACAATCTCGTTTTTTTTTTTGGAAGCGATGAGTATCCCCTTTTTGTACCATCCCATGATTACTACTCCTTTGAAGGGAAAAGTTCATGGACGGTTAGAGATACAACTAATTTTGGTGTCACTTCACTGAAATCAGACGGAAGTGTAGAAGAAGATTATCATGACCTTGACGTCATCAACCTTTCCTCTGCCTCTCCTCATTCTGTTGAAACATTCAGAAATCTGCAGAGAGGAATTGCACATCTCAAGCAAAGCGTGGCTCACTTAACTGTGTATGGCTACAGTTCCTTGTCTATGGAAGTTCCTTCTGGAGGCTCGACTTTTGAAACATTTGCAAAATTGCTGGCCACATTATCTTCACTCAAGGAAGTTCAATCTGCTCTTTCCCTTGGGTTGTCAAGGTAAAGCGTCGAATGTTTCATATGACTATGGGAACTTGTATCCGAATGTAGACACTTCATACTTACATCTCTGACGTTTACAGTTCCAACAAGCAAAGACACGAGCCGAACAAATCCGTGTGGAATTTGAACTCCTCAAGTTCCAGCACCTTGCTGAATAGCTCTCATACGCAGCCAACATCGGTATGACTCTTGGTTCCCGAATCCCGAGTTCACTAAAGCTTAGGATTTATATTAAAAGACTAACTAACAACCTTAGCTTCAAAAGAAGCAGAAAAAATTTGGATGAAGTTCTGATCTTTCCTATCTGTCTTGTAGTGGAACAATAGCTATTATAGTGTTCCAAATCGAGATCCCAGCGATATGGTGGAGTTTCCTGATGTGCAAAAGGATAAAAAATCTATTGGCGAATGGAATTTGGTTGAGCATCCTCATTCTTCACATCAGCCTATGATATTTAACCATCCCAAGAAGTATTGATCATCTCAAGCTAGACAAGATCTGCTTTTTTTATTCATAATGATAATATTTATATCAATACCCAAAGAAAGATCCACCTGAAAAGGAAAACACGTTGGTAGGAACCAAGATTATCAATACGCCCTGGAACAACCATAAATGGTGCTTTCTTTTTTTGTTTTAATATAATTCTTGATACATTCTGTAATTATGTAACATATATACGTATATATATTTTAGTATAATTAGCAATGCTTCATTCTTTTTCTTTTAGAGCTCAGTGGAGTAAATATTGTGAAAGAGTTACTCATCTGCGTTACGGTGTTGTTGATACAACAATGAAGCTCATGTTTGGGCTTGAGAATATCCTCCGATTTGTTTGGCCTTTAAAAGGAAATGAAAGGAAACCACCATAACAATTATAATATATATATACTTATCTTTTTTAGTCACTCAACAGAAAAAATCAGCCCCTTTTTCATACCACGCAATGGGAACAAAAGCAATTATAAGAGAAGCCACATCATAGGCCTACCACATCACCTCCTTTGCTTTTGAAGTTTTCTTAATTGTCGAAAAAAATATACTTATAAACTCTTATTTTTTGTAAGTGCTTCTCTTTTGTTTATTAATATATATGATACTGAATTTTCACAAATTTGCTATTTCTTACTATACTTCTTATATAAGTACTAAGATAAAAATGAGAGTTTATTTATGTTGAAATAAAAAACGAGACAAAAAATTTGATGTGAACAAATTTATTAAAATTTGTTTAAAAAAAAATAGAACAATGTTGTAACTTTAACATGAAAGTTTTCATTTTAAGCTTAATACCTTTTTAGGTTATAAAATGGACATGTATATATTAAATTATCTATCAATCCTTGTAAATTATCATAAAATACTGGATATACGCAATGCTTAGAAGAATATGTCAATTATTTCATTTTTTATGTTGTAATAAATTGGGGGATTGTAAATGATTAACGAAAACATTTGGTTAAAGATATATATCTTTTATTATTTTATATTTATTTAACCAACACAAAAAGAATCTAAACTCATTTGTTTTGGTAGGCGAAGAAGGAGAATCAGTCTTCAGTTCAAGTTCGAATCTCTGAACGACATGCGGTTTATATAAAAGGAATTAGTATATAACTATATGTCTATATATGCCTCCTTCAATTAATATTAGTTCTTATATTCCCCCTTTGTTTTGTAATATATAGAGAATATATATTAAGTATTCTTCGTGAAGGAATATATATTACTAATATTCGAATCCTTTTCTTTTTTCCTTTTTTGAACGTTTGATGATCATTCGTCCACAAGAATCTCAGGGCATGATAGAGATTTGCTCAGTAATATACGATATTTCTTTGATTCTTCCTCTTACGCGTAAAACCTAAACCATAAAATGTGTAAACAGAAAAACTATAAACCGTATGGTCAGATATTTTTTGGATAAAAGGTAAATTATATAAAACATAAAACATAAATTTGCAAGTCGGAAGATAGATATTTCCAGGTGTACTTGAGAAGAATGTAAGAAACCAGAGGGAAAAAAGTGGGGATTTTGCATGTAAGGTCATTTATTTAAAATTTTTAAATTTTTTTAGCATTTTTTGAACTTATTTAAGAAAATAACATTTATTCATTATTCATGACAATTTAGCCTCCGTACGATACGGCGTGGACGGTACATGAGTAGACAGAAGGATGAATATTTTCGTTATTTACACGATAAAATTAAAAAAAAATAAGTGGGAAGAAAATTGAAATGAGTGACTTTCTTTTCGTCGGAAAAAGTACAGAGAAGATAACGGGGAAAAGCAATAAAATGCGTAACTTTTGTGGTCATAAACGAAAAAGAGAAAGATAATGAAAATAGTGGAAGATCGGTGTCTTCGTGATGAATTAAAGTAGAAATGTGTGTACGTAACTTTTGTGATCATACTATCTTTTTCTTCCTCAACTATAACACGTAACAATGATATCAATAATGCATGCATAAATGTGTATATACATTATAACCTATATAAATAATGGTTTTTCTTTCTCGAAAACTATAAATGATATCCTGATAATCTGAGGTACACTGAATTACTAATTAAAAAAGTTCACATTATTATAAATTATAATTATATTCCGTTATTTAATCTATAATATATCCTACATCTAAAATTATAGTCATCTAGGGTTTTTTTTTGATAATAGTTATAGATCTAGGTTCTTGATCCGACTAATCTGTCGGTAATACAAAAATGACTCTCGATGAAAGAAAAGGCTTTGAAAAACTTCGATACACTACTGAATGAATCAAGCCAAAATGTATATGATCTTTCGCGAAACCAATTGATTTTCTGACATGAACATACAATATTGTTTTTTCTTTTACTTTTTAATTTGCGTATCACCGCACCGATTCATAATTATCATATTATATGGATTGAGAAATATTTATAGATGGACTCTTTATTAAAGTAAAACCAAGACAAGAAATAAAGCTAAATAAAAAAAATAGACAGACATGCTTGTCTTTGTCGAACACACAGATTTTATTACACAAGTGGTGCCAAACTAATTACGATCCATAATTTAAAAATAAATGAGAGATTTAAAAATGTTATCTTTTGTGTTTGGTAGGCCATTAAAGCTCCAATTATTTGTCACTAAGTCAGGGAAGGATACTAAGCACAAAGATGCCACTGCATAACCTTATGGACCACCCCAAAATAAACCCAAAGTTGTAAAAGAAAAAGAAAACAAAACATTAATACAGTAAAACTAGAAGAAACAAAATCTTACATCTTTGTTCCACTTTTCTTTTCTTTTTTTATCTAGAATTTTTATTGAATTCATAAATATAGTGTTACACAAAACCGGCAATAGATTAAGCTCTTCCGAAAACAAAACCAACGAGTTCAAAGACAACTCCCAGAGACATCTTTGTTCCACCTAAATGAACTTAATTTTCTAGGGAAAAAGACATTGATACTTTTGCAGACCCATTAGCATGCATGTACAAAAAGATGTGAAAATGGTTTCGATAAAATTACGGAAAAAGAGATCCTGGCCGGTTTGTCAACGTGTAATTCGGGATATATATATATATATATATAAATATATATATATATGAATGTTTTTTTAACTACTAAATTCAATATACTTAAGTTTTTTAAATACTAATTGTTATATACTCATTCTATTTTTCAAATATATATCGTTTAATAAAAAAATGTTTTGCAACAATTTTCTATGTAAAATTAATGTTTAGATTCTAATTTATTTATATCAGATGAATTTTAAAACTGTAGATTTTAAGTAAATTAACAAATTCAACTAATAGAATGAAGTTAGGTTTAGTACTGTAAATAACTAAAGTATGTGAAATTTAAAAAAAAAAAAAAAACTAATAAAAAAAGGAATGTAAATATTTTTTCAAAACTATTTACTCAAAACAAATCATAAAAAAACGGATGTAAGTATTTTATTTTTTCTCTCAAAACTATATTTCTTATCTGATCGCTAAAACATAAGACTCTTTCTAATTATGGAATGCAGAAACGATGCAATAAATTCACCAAAGGACCGAATAAATGGACTGACCGAGCCACGTGTCGACACCGGAGGGTATCGAGCTCTTCAAGAGTTTCCGGTTGATGACATCATGTCGTGCGTACTTCAGAGATGCAAGCGCACGATAAGGTCACCTTCGGCTTTGTGAAAGACTCATCTTTTTTTTCTTTTCCACAGCGTTTTGTCGTTAAACTTTAAACTGATTATTATTATTTCTTTATTAATAGATTATTATTACTATTTCTGTAACATGGTTAAACGGGTGATTGACACAAATAAAGGAAAGAGAAAAGGAAAACAAAAAAAATCCTTTTTATCATCTCTTTCCATGATGGGAACGCTTGACCTCTAAGTTTTTTTTTTGGACTGTAAGTGTCCAAAGGAACTCAAAAAACTTCTCCTTCCATTAAATTTTCTGTGGTCGGAATGAAAAATATCTCTGTTTGATCGAGAGATTACTCAGAATTGCATTTCAAAAGTATTTTGTAACTCTTCATCTCTCAACTTCGTCATGAATTTTTCTGCTTTTCGATTCAGGTTTGTTTAAATTTTCCTCCTTTTTTTTTTTTGTTTCTTATTCTGATTTTATAATTTTATCACCTTCTCTGTTTTTACCCTTGAAAGGTTGGATCTTGGAGAGTTTGGATTTTCTTCTGTTTTATTAAAGCTCCAATATTTTTATAAGTTTGATGAAGAATTTATTGTTTGTATCAGTGAGCAATTGTAAATTTGGTGCAAGCTATTGGATCTACAATTGAAGGTAAGACAAAAGAAAAACAGTTTCTTTCTTTCTCCTTTGATTTCTTCTTGTGGATTAAGAGATTGTGAAGTCAATATAGAATTGGTTGATATATTGAGAACAGAGAGATGATGAGTTCTTCTCCAACTCAACTTGCATCCTTAAGAGACATGGGAATCTATGAGCCATTTCAACAACTTGTCGCTTGGGGAAATGTTTTCAAATCCGATATCAGTGATCATAGTCCTAACACTGCTTCTTCCTCAATTATTCAAGTGGATGCCAGAATGGATGATCACAACAACATCAAGGTCTATATTTCTCTCTAGATTTATTGATTTTGAAGGATGTTAGTTTGTTTAGCTAATGGTTTGAATTACGCGCAGGCGAATTACGCTTCTTCGCATAACCAGATCGAAGCAGAACCTTCTAGTAATGATCATCAGGATGATGATGGCAGGATTCATGATAAGGTTTAGACCAAACAAAGCTACTTAATTATGTTTCTATTGTGCATAGAAAGTACATAAAGATAGTATCGATTAATGAAGAAAAAAATGGCGATTTTTATGATATTGATTGATAATCTTTTCTTATATGCCAATAGATGAAACGGCGTTTAGCGCAGAACCGAGAAGCTGCTCGCAAGAGTCGTTTGAGAAAGAAGGTAAAGCCAATCCCTTTATTGAATCTCATATAACTTAAGTTAGTTACTACTAAGAGTCTGTTTTGTTTCTTTAGGCTTATGTTCAACAGTTGGAAGAAAGTCGGTTAAAGTTATCGCAGTTAGAGCAAGAACTCGAAAAGGCTAAGCAGCAGGTGAGCTAGGTGAAAAAGATTGTTTAAAGTGTTCTGCTTTTTGTATTTTTATCGAAATCAATGCGTTATTTTCATAATTGACTCAATACTATTTGTCTTTTTAAAAGGGACTATGCAGACGCAACTCGTCAGATTCTAGCTATTTAGGACCATCTGGGAGCATTAACACAGGGATTGCTGCATTTGAAATGGAATATTCACATTGGCTTGAAGAACAAAGCAGGAGAGTTAGTGAAATCCGAACAGCGCTTCAAGCTCATATAAGCGACATAGAACTCAGGATGCTAGTAGAGAGTTGCTTGAATCATTACGCGAATCTCTTTCGAATGAAATCTGATGCAGCGAAAGCGGATGTTTTCTACTTGATATCGGGCATGTGGCGAACTTCAACAGAAAGATTTTTCCAATGGATTGGAGGATTTCGTCCATCCGAGCTTTTAAACGTAAAACTCTCATTATCCCAACATGCTAATTTCAAAAGTTACTACAATCTTTTAGAAAACACTATTGTCAAAATGTTAAATGTTTTTTTCCTATTTTTTTTTGCAGGTTGTGATGCCGTATCTTCAGCCATTGACCGATCAGCAAATCTTGGAAGTGCGAAACCTCCAACAGTCATCTCAACAAGCAGAGGATGCTCTCTCTCAAGGGATTGATAAACTTCAACAGAGTTTAGCAGAAAACATTGTGATTGATGCGGTTATCGAGTCCACGGATTACCCGCCTCACATGGCTGCAGCAATAGAGAATCTCCAAGCATTAGAGGGATTTGTGAATCAAGTGAGTAAAAAATTGAGTCAAAAAAGGAAGTCAAGTTTGTGCCTTTCTATGTCACAAGATTCAAGAATCTATATTTGATTAACAGGCGGATCATCTGAGGCAGCAAACTTTGCAGCAAATGGCGAAGATCTTGACGACGAGACAAGCGGCTCGAGGTTTGCTTGCTTTGGGAGAGTATCTTCATAGGCTTCGTGCTCTTAGCTCTCTATGGTCAGCTCGTCCACGAGAACCCACTTAAAGGAAAACAAGAAACAGAATCGAAGTTTAAAGCAGACTCATGGCAAGCTTGGAATGATGTTAAAGGATCTTTGCTAAGTAGGGTGATGATTCTCTTGATTAGAACTTTATGAAGTATCTCGCTCTATATATTTTCCAAACAAGAAGGTGTAAATTTGGGTGGAAACTTTGTAATATATTAGATACAAAATATGTGTACCGAATCTATATTTTAAAGTTAACGTTCAGGGGGACAAAAAAAAGAGTATTGTTCAGGGGTATGATTGTAATTTACGTTTGTTGCCCTTCAATCGTCCACAAAATTTCCCGGGAATTTGTAATTTTCTGAGGAAAATCATTCGAAGAAAAGAGTCTCGTGTTGGGTTGGATTTTTCAGGTGTTTCATTTTCGGAGTTTGCCCATACGTTTGTTTTGTGAGGGAATCAATAAGATTTATTTGTTCATGTTAATAAGAAGGGGAATTCGATTTATATGAATTCTGATTTCTGGGTCTGCGAAATTCATCGGTTATGAGCAACCTGCGAGCTATCTGTAGACCGCACACGGTGTTCTCTTCGATCGTGTGTTGTAGTAGAAACCAAACTCGATCAATCGTTAGGGTTTCGATTCAAAACGTCGGCTATAGAGCTCGGGTGTCGAATCCTTTCCCGTCTTGGTCTAGGTCTAAAGATACGAATCTTTGGTTTCGTCGTGTGAGTCAGAGGAAGACTCTCGTCAGGGCAGCATCGAATAGGAGCCAAGAGAAGTCTCCGTACGATACTCTCGGTAAACTTCTTCTACCAATTTTGGGGATTTTCTGTGTCTACAGTTTCATTTCGTTGCTAGGTTCCAAGATTTAGCTTAAAATGATAATTATTCAATACCAATATATTGAATCTACAGTCTTTCCTTTGATGTGGTTGTTGATAAATTGGGATCCGAAGCTTTGTGGCAATTAGTGATTCTACTGCTTGCTTGTGACTTGTGTCAGAAGAATTGAACAAGTCCTTTGTGTTATGTTTCCTTTCTTTATACTTTCTAAGATGTGGTTCTATATTTTTTTATATCGGGTACAGAGTTGGATCGAGATGCAGAGGAAGAGCAGATTAAGTTGGCATATAGACGACTAGCCAAGTTCTATCATCCTGATGGTACTTTTCTGGATCTTTAGAGCCAAATCAAAGTCAATATTTGTGATCGTTTCCAATTCCCTTTTGAACTACATTTCAAAAACTTGGGATCTTAAGTGTCTGTGAGGTTATTAGTACATGTAGCCACAACAGATATATATATACATTTCTTTGTGTTTTTTCTCTAGTTTATGATGGAAAAGGGACTCTTGAAGAAGGAGAGACAGCAGAAGGTAGGTTCATCAAGATTCAGGCTGCATACGAGCTGCTCATGGACACGGAGAAGAGACGACAATATGATATGGATAACCGAGTGAATCCAATGAAGGTATATATAAGAATCACAACTTGGAGTTTTCTTCTTTCTCTCTGATTTTTTTTTTTTTGTAAGGATGAGATGTTGGGTTTGTGTAGGCATCACAAGCTTGGATGGAATGGTTGATGAAAAAGCGTAAAGCATTCGATCAGAGAGGCGACATGGCGATTGCAGCTTGGGCTGAGCAACAACAGCTTGAGATAAACCTGCGTGCTCGTCGTCTTTCTCGTTCTAAGGTACCAATACCAAGTCTTTTTGAGCTTGTTCTTCCAAAGTAGTAATTTTCTTTTGCTCTGTTTTAAATCTGGAAAGGTGGATCCTGAAGAAGAGAGAAAGATACTGGAGAAGGAGAAGAAAGCATCGAGAGAGTTATTTAACAGCACTCTAAAGCGACACACGCTGGTATTGAAGAAAAGAGATCTGATGCGAAAGAAAGCAGAGGAGGATAAGAAAAAGCTCATCACTCAGCTATTAGCAGCAGAAGGTCTCGAGCTTGATGCCGAAGAAGAAGAGGAAGAAGCAGCCAAATAAGATCCCCAAACTTTTTGGAAGCTTCATCTTCGATACTACTTCAAGTAATTAAGCACTTTGGTACTTGCTCTCTCTCTGTTTCACTTTTATCTCTCTTTTGGTAGTAACATATCATATTTAATAATCACCAGAACTTCATTCACGGTTCACCATTAAGTTTCTTGATTAAGACATGAGACGTGTGTCAATATACACATACTGAGAAACAGAACAGAGAAAGTGCAAATTGCAATGACTAAAGCAAATCAAGTCACAAGTCAGCCCACTGACCAATGTCTATGAATCCAATGTCTAAGAATATTTTTAGTTATGAAAATGAATAATCTTAAATTATATTTCATAATTTGGGCAAATAGAATTCCATTTAAGCCAGTACATGTCAAAGCCTGAAGCTCTCTTTTTTTTTGTTCAGTTTCAGAAAATATAAAAATATAGGGAAAACAAAAATTAAACAGACACATTCAGAACATTTTTGTTGTTGATATTCTACTGAATTTGTCAATTGGTTGAAGGCGTGAATCTTGTACGTAACTTGTCTTCGAAGAAAGAAGATTTTCCTCCATCCTCTCCACGATTGTGATGATCATCATCAATCATCATCACCATTACCATCTGAATAACGATCATCATCAAGAGAGACGAGCTGGAGCGTGAGACGACCGTTGGATCTGTGAGCACGAAAATACTCGTGACGACGCACTCTCTCTTCCTTAAGTAAAAGCCGACCATCACTCGTGTACTCTTGCTTCAGCACCCATGGCACGTGCGACGGTAACATCGGAGGCGGTGGTATCTCACCCGCCACCGTTTTTTTCTCCTCTCTTCTCTCACATTGAAACCGGACATCATCACTACAAAAAAACAGTTTTATTCCAACGAAATTTTACGACGGAAATAATTCGATGTAAAGTACCAACGAATTTGCATCGACTTTACAACGAAATATATTTTCGATGTAAAGTCGTCGTAAATATTTGTCGTCGTAAAATCAGACATTATAAGGACGCTTTTACGATGACATTACGACGATGTCAAAATTCGATGTAAATTCGATGTACAATTACATCGGAATTACATCGAATATCATTTTTTTTATAGTTTGTTGTAAATTCGATGTAAATTTTACATCGAATTTACATCGAATCCATAATCCATACTAATTTAGGGTATATGGTTTAGGGTTTAGGGTTTACGATGATTATAAGGTTGATTAAAAGTTCTATAAGATTGGTTTTTCATCGTTTATATTGTTTTAACTAAGTTCTACTCATTGTTAGCCCTGAGACGGAGCCGAATATCCGGCCAAAATGAGGGTATCCGCATCCGCCTCCGCCTCCGGCCGGATGTGCAATTATGCTATCCGCCTCTGCCTCCGAAAACCCGAATATCCGAATATCCGGATCATCCGGTTAAAATCATAAAAATTTGAAAATACATATTTTAGATAAGAAGACATACATAAAGTTTATGTTTGATACATCAAATTACCAAATAGTAAGCAAATAGCAAGACGTACAAGAGAAAGAAAATTGTTACATCAAATTCATCTTCATATCTTGATAATCTGAAAAAGAGAAAGAAAATTGTTACTAAAAAGCATGAACAAAATGTAACAAAATGAAACGTACCAAGACGTCATTCATCTCAAACCAAGACGTACAGAGACAAAAGACAATGGTTGTAACAAAATGAAACCAGAATCACATATCAAAAAACAAAAGGGTAAGGACTCTAAAATTACCTCATCCCATCACACACCCATTCAAGCCTTGGTCATGGCTGCAAATTCAAAGTCTCCACTTCTGTAAAAAATAACAACCATTAGTATTTGAAAAGCTATAACAATTCATAAAACAAGAAGATATAAGCAAAGACTACCAGATTCAATAGACTCAAGCTCAGCGACCATTTCTTCTACTCTTAAATCTTCATCATTGTCGCGATACCAATCTTGCGTACAGATAAGAGCTTCCACAACTCTTGGTGTCAGTGAACTACGAAAGCGATCTAGTACTCGACTACCCGCACTAAAAGCAGATTCTGATGCCACAGTTGACACATGTATAGCCATCATATCTCATGCCATCAGTGACAAAACCTTATATTTAGAGCCCGTTGTCTTCCACCAAAGCAATATGTCAAAATTTGGAGTCTTTCGATCCTCTCGAATGTCATCCAAATAATACTCTAGCTCTGATTTTTCAACTTCAGCCTCTTCCCTTTCCTCAGCATCATCAAACATGTCATCCATCAGTGAATGTCTATTCCCTTTGTTCTTAGAATGATCTGACCCTGATTTTTCTTTATCTTCAGATCCCACTGAAACTTGTGATTGCAAAGATGTATAATACACGAAGAATCTATCTAAAGCATCTGTGATCTTGGCAATCAAACAAGTAGCCTCAAAGGTAGGGTAAGTACCTTGAATCATCCACTTTACCCATCTCATTTTGTATTGCGGATCAAGAACTGCAGCAACATAGATCAGCATGTTTGTATTATCAAAGTTGCCCCAATACTTATAAAACTTTTGCATCATTTTCTCAGCCATACTTTTCTTGTGAGCATCCCCCATTGTATCCATCTTCACAATCATCCAACCCACTCCGAATATCTCTTTCATATATGTATTCCCAGTTACATATTTAGACCCAGAAATATTCACAGTTGCATCATAAAAATACTGCAAGATAGGTGATAAAGCAGCAGCATAAGCCCAATCACTTTCACTAGGTACAACTTTGCAGATCTTAGTAAGCTCTACAACATACTTTTCATCCTCTAGCTCAAGCATATCAAACCCTTTCTTAAGAGCCACAACAGATTGTAGCATTAAAAATGTAGAATTCCATCTTGTCTCAACATCTAAGCATAGACCAGCTGTTGTCTCAACCTTTTGATGCTCTAAACACTCCTTAAACCTTTTCAGCCTACTTGGTGAAGATCTAACATACCTAACAGCTGATCGGATCCTTAAGATTGCATCATTTACCCCCTAAAGACCATCTCTTACAATTAAACCCAAAATATGAGCGCCACATCTCATGTGAAGAAAATCTCCATTCAACACAGTTGTTCCTCATGAAGTCAGCTTTTTCTTCAAGTACTTTAATGCAAGATCATTAGAACTTGCATTATCTACTATAATGGTGAAAACTTTGGTAATTCCCCAAAAAACCAAACATTTTTCAACCATTTTACCAATGGTTTCACCAACATGATTATCAACAATGCAGAAATTGATGATTCTTTTGTGTAGCCTCCAATCCTCATCTACATAGTGAGCATTTAGACACATGTAGCTCATATTTTGTATAGATGTCCAGCAGTCCGTAGTCAAAGAGATGCTACCTTTATAGTTCCTAAAAAACTTTTTAAGCTTCCTCCTTTCACCCTCATAAATCTCTAATGCATCTCTAGTCACAGTTTTACGACAAGGCATTACAAAAAGAGGTTGAGCAATTTGCATGAATCTGATAAATCCCTTATGTTCAACAAATCGGAAAGGCAACTCATCCATGATTATCATTTCCACCAATGCTTTACGACTTGCAGGTTGACTAAATGCTAATAAAGAAGACACTTTACTCCCAGCTCTACCATCTACTTGATTTTGATGAAGCAAAGTTGACTGTTTCACTCTTTTCCCATCCCTTTCACCATCAAGTACTTCCCGATGCATCATTTTACATATTCTCATGTGACCTTTCATTGCACTAGTTGTGACACCATCCTTAGTTCTACAACTAATCAATCCAAAACAATGAATACACCTAGCCTTACCAGCAATTTCAGACAGCACAAAATGCAACCAGACTACAGATTTTTTCTTTGTTACCTCGAATCCAGAAGCTGTTGAATTTGTCTCTTGAGTGTTTTCAGGCAACTCAGGTTCAGCACTCTCATCTGCAGTACCACAATTGGATGTGGATTTGGTAGTATTGTATGTGGCTGTGGATTTGGTAGTATTGTCTGTGGCTTCCATCTATGAATATTTAACCATTGTCAAATTACACGAACATTAGCATTTTTAAAGTACAATTTTCAGCAGCAAACAATTACAAGTTTTCAAATTAAAATACACTAATTAAAATACACGAATTGATTGTCAAATTTTCAATTCTAATCCAAAATAACGACATTTGCTACCAACTCTAATCAGAAAACCAGAGTATAGATATGGATTAATGAGACATAAACGTGAAAGAACCTTTAACAACATAACTTCTAATTCTTATCTAATGTTCCAATCTCTTGGAACTATTACATTTATTTCTGACGATCTTTGCTACTAACATTTATTTCTACTCAATAAAGACATTTGCTACTCATATTTTCACGTTTATTGATCCATCTATGAAACTAACAATCATAGGAAAAATAATAAACTTTAGATCATTTGACAACCTGAGCAAAGTCTTTTTTTTTTTTAATCTTGAGAGACACAAATAGACGATCTTATTTACAATAATAAAAAGTCTCTCTCTCTCTCAAAGAAAGTAGAGCGAGCAACAGCGGCTAAACCTAATCGGAGACAAAGTTCTCTGAGACTTTGAGACAAAATGTGAAATGGACATATGGGCTTATGGCTTATGGGCTTAATATGTTTAGTAAATGTTTTATAAACCCATATACAAAAATCCAAAAAACTCACACGTTAACAGCTCACCGGATGTGCGGAGCTCCGGCAGCGACTTATTTTACCATCCGCCTCCGCCTCCGGCCAGATCCATAAAATCATTATCCGCCTCCGCCTCCGCCCATACCGGATATCATATTTTCCGGAGCGGAGCGGAGCGGATGCCGGATCCCGGATATGAAGTCTCAGGGTTACTCATTGTATACAAAAATTTGAGTTTTCACAAAAATCAATAACATTATATACTTCATGCATGTTATGGATATACTTATAAGAACAAAGCTTATACATTATTATGCAAGATAAGTAAGTTTCTCAGAAATTAGATTCAATCGTTGTTATTGAATTTGTTGTTTACTAAGAGAAGTCTTGGAAGCACAAATATACTTCGTTGATACATTTAAATATTGTGTATTGTAATTTAGGGTATATGGTATAGAATTATTTGATTACGACGATATTACGACGAATTCGTTGTAAATTCGATGTAAAATTACATCGAATTTACAACGAAATACTAAAAACTATGAAATTTCCCACACGCGGCAAATTTAATTTTTGATTACGACGATTTTACGACGGATTCGATGTAAATTCGATGTAAAATTACATCGAATATCATTTTTTTAGTATTTCGATGTAAATTCGATGTAAATAATTATATACCTTATACCCTAAATTACAATACACAATATTTAAATGTATCAACGAAGTATATTTGTGCATCCAAGACTTCTCTTAGTAAACAACAAATTCAATAACGACGATTGAATCTAATTTTGGGAAAACTTCTTTATCTTACATAATAATGTATAAGCTTTGTTCTTATAAGTATATCCATAACAAGCATGAAGTATATAATGTTATTGATTTTTGTGAAAACTCAAATTTTTATATACAATGAGTAGAACTTAGTTAAAACAATATAAACAATGAAAAACCAATATTGTAGAACTTATAATTAACCCTATAATCACCGTGAGCCATAAACCTTATACCCTAAATTAGTATGGATTGCGGATTCGATGTAAATTCGATGTAAATTTTACATCGAATTTACATCGAAATACTAAAAAATGATTTTCGATGTAATTCCGATGTAATTTTACATCGAATCCGTCGTAAAATCGTCGTAATCAAAATTAATTTTGCCGCGTGTGTGAAATTTCATATTTTTAAATATTTCGTTGTAATTTCGATGTAAATTTTACATCGAATCCGTCGTAAAATCGTTGTAATCAAAAAATTAAATTTGCCGCGTGAGGGAAAATTCATATTGTTTGAATTTTTGGTTAAAATTTTATGACGGATTTACATCGAATCCGTCGTAATTCCGATGTAATTTACCATCGAAATTACGACGACCACCACTCTATATATACGAGCCCAGATTTCTTCCTTCAACCTCATTCTCTCACAATCTCTCTCTCTCAAAGCTCCAACATCTCTCTAAATGTTTTTTTTTGTCAATTAAATTAGATAGGATTAGAAATTAGGATTGGAAATTAGTTAGGATTGGAAATTATCTTTTAAGGAACTTCGATATCAACTTAGATAATTAGTATTTCGAATTGTATTTTTATTATTTGTATTTCAAATTTTATTTTATATTTTGAATTTATTTATAAAATTTATACTTATAATTTTATTAATTATATAACTTATAATTTATAATTTTATTAATTATTAGTTTATAATTATAATTTTATTAATTATATAATTTATACATAACATCAAAATTACATCGATCTATGATTTACATCGATTTTACATCGAATTTACATCGAATTCATTTTACATCGAATTTACATCGAATTCATTTTACATCGAATTCATTTCACAATACAAAAATTCTATTATTCGATGTAAAATCGATGTAATTTTACATCGATTTTACATCGAATAATTTACGATGATTTTACGACGGTTAGTATTCGTCTCAGTTTTTACGACGATTTTACGACGGTAAGTATTCGTCCCAGTTTTTATGACGAATTTACGACGATTCTCGAGTTACGAAGATCACGATTTGGCAATCGTCGCTAATCCGTCTCAAAACTTGTTTTACATCGATTTTACATCGATTATGTCTTTTGTAATAAACGTGTTTTCTTGTAGTGATTGGTCTTGTCGGAGAAGACGTCGAAGCAGCTCTCTGTGCCGATGTAGTCTCCGTTGTCGTAGAGAGATGGCGTCACAAGGGTCGACGTTTCTTGGTAGTGAGAGTTGAGAGCCATATACGATGGAATTTCGAAGGATCTCTCTCTCCCTCTCTGTGTCTCTCTCTCTCTATGAGTTAGATTCATTCATTCATTCTTTTCCTCCCAATTTGGAAGATTTCTTTTTACGAAACTAAAATGTACATGTATCTTCTTCTTTTTAGTTACAAGGCTTAAAATATACATGTATCTTGCTTTCATTTGGATCAAATAAGCAAAGATAAGAATAATATCTGTTTCACCAAATGAATACAATACAGCTTGAAACAACAACCACAGTAACAAGGAGAAGAAAAGTTTCAAAGTTAAAACAAAACAAAATTTCAAGACTTGACAACTAACTAAACAACTATCAGTTAAAAAACATATATGAACTATCCATCTCAGTCTCTCTATCTCTCTCCTTCATCATCTCAAATTCTCATCGCCATGGCTTCCTCCTCCAGGTTCTCCAATCTCAATGGCCGATAATGTTCGCCGGGATCATATTCGGACTCGTGAAAGGATTGGTGGGACTAATTACGCCAGCGAAGAAAGTCTCTTGTACCACTAACGAATCCAAAGTAACAGCTCTGCATCGCCATCATCCCCTCGCTCTCGCTCTCTTTGGCATTACCGTCGCTCAGAAGCTCCGTAATTATTCCCGCATCACAGTACATCGCCGTCTAATTTGTTAAAAAATAAAAACCATAAATTTCGAACAACCAGAGTGAAAAACGCGATTAATTCTCATGATTAGAAAATGCGTGTACTTTTTGTGTTGTTTGCTGCTTAAAAAAAATTCTTATCCAGTGCTTTAATATAAGAAAACTTTGACAAAAAACGAAACACAATGTCTTATAGTCATGAAATTTGAGAGACTCAAATACAAAAATGGATAAAAGTCCGGGAAACATAAAATCGAAAATTGTATCACTGATCACCAGGAATTGTCTTGATAATGTCAGAATCACCTGAAACCGGTCAAAAGACAAAATCATTCATTAGTAATGATCGAAAAGAGCCAACAATATATACTAAAATTGGTGAGTATGTATTAGTTAGACTTGTTCTTTTACCAGGATCAACGATGCTCAGACATGAAACACGGAAGTACTTTCCACAAGCCGTACCCAAATCAACGTTGTCTGAAGAGATGAAAAACACAGTCAAGCAAAATACAGGAGGAATAAAGAGGTAATATCAAACACGCTCTTTCGGGTAATATCAAAGAGGTAAGATAAAGCTGTGTACAAGAGTAAAAACGAAACTATCATCCTGCAGTACCAACCGAAATCCTAGAGTATGGATTATACAGATACAATAGCCAAGTTGAGAAACTGACGAAATCTTGGAATTATGCAAGGATGTGACTTCTGTAATTTGTAATAAACACATTACAGGGACGCCAATAGCAATTCAAGCGGATCGTGAGCTTGCAAAAGATCAACACTTTAAGTCAACAAACATTCTAGTTTCCTCTACTTAGGATCATATTTTCATCATCAGCTGAATGGTCCATAGAAGCAGGTTTTTAAACTATCATCTACTTTGGAATATACATTCTCAGTTACAAAACCTAATGAAACCAACAAGGGGACAAGGAATCTCTAAATCTATAAAAGCTAAAGAAGATTGTTCAGAAGAAGAAAGGAACTTACTTCCATTGTAGTGGTGGACACCAACTTTGGCGAGCATCGCGTAGTACTCAATTTCTGATCTTCTCAACGGTGGGCAATTGGAGGAGATGAGGATTAGTTTTCCTGCGAACATACGCAAAACCAGAATAAACTTTTACAAAACGGCTGTAAAAGAAAGCTAAAGCACTTTGGTATGCACACCAACTGTTCGAATAAATGAACTTTCTAGCCGCGGAGGGATTTGAAGACAGACTTGTAACCAAGAGTGTATTTACCACTATCCAAAACATTGTTCATTTTTTCTAGAACAATCCAAAACATTGTTCATTTTTTTTATCTCGTTTCATTTTGCTGAAGATGGTATATCCGTACTTGTATATGGCAGGTTATAATAATCCTGTTTCAGGGAGTGCTATTCAAAACCTCTTGGCTAAACTAGCTACTCTAAGCAGGTTAAAAGAAAAATAAAGCTGTATTTTTGTTTCCTTTTCCACATATGTAAATAAATCTAACACTATCATATGTTAAACCACAAATAGATCGAATCGATGAGGAAAGTTTGTTTTGTACCTTTGGAGCTGCGAAGAGATTTGAGAACAGATTTGTAACCTAGAGTGTACTTGCCACTCTTCATCACCAGAGCTAATCTGCTGTTGATTCCCTCATGGGACTTCTTTGTCTTCTTTGCCGCAACCATTTTTCACAGATCGCCGGATTATCAGGAAGAGGTCTTTCGGGGTAAAGAAAAAGCAGTTGTTCGGCGCAAAATGAGAAGTTAAATAGAGAGACGAAGTAAACCCTTAAGGTTTATTTCTTTGTCAAAGTTTAAGGCCAGAGGCCCAAGGCCCAAAAACATCTCGACCCAAGGCCTAAACTCAACAAGGCTCAAAAACTCAGGGTTTAAGGTAAACTATCTGATAATTTCTTAAATTTTGGCAAGAACGGAAAAAACCATCGATGATGGGTCGAATAGATGTAGCTGCGGCGAAGAGGGACAGCGATGGAAGTGGGTAACCATAGCGAAGTGGCGAGGTGGGCCAACAATGTCGGCGACATCCTTAAGAATGATGGAGAGTACGTCGAGGCTCTCAAGTGGTTTCGAATCGATTACGATATCTTCGTAAAGTACTTGTCTGGGAAGGATTTGTTACCTACTTGTCAGTCTCTTGGCGAGATTTATCTCCGGCTACAGGATTTCGAAGAAGCCTTGATCTATCAGGTAAGCCTTTAAAAAATCTGATTTTTCCTACTTGGGTATCTTCGGCTTCCTGATTTTCCATGATAAATTTTGCTGTTTCGGAAACTTTTTGCCTCATCGAATTTCTCTGAATGTTATGACCTATTGGGATCGTGGAATTGAATACTGTGTATTTTGGGAAAAACTGATGTGCTAATATGCTGTTCCGTTTGATCTCATATTCGTCACCTGTGAAGTGTTATGTATATTTTCTTAGTTGAGCTAATGTCTCTTTTCTGGTTATTGCAGAAGAAACATTTAGAGCTTGCTGAAGACAATAATGACACTGTGGAGAAGCAAGGAGCTTGTACTCAACTCGGTCGTACCTACCATGAAATATTCTTGAGGTCTGAGGATGATTGTGATGCCATTCAGAGTGCAAAAAAGTACTTTATGAAAGCCATGGAACTTGCACAGGTTCTCAAGGAGAAACCACCTCCTGGTGAATCTAGCAGCTTTCTTGAGGAGTATATCAATGCACATAATAACATCGGTATGCTTGACCTTGATCTCGATAATCCTGATGCAGCCTGCAATATTCTCAAGAAAGGGCTGAAGATTTGCGATGAAGAGGAGGTGAAAGAGTATGATGCTATGCGTAGTAGGCTTCATCATAACCTTGGAAATGTTTGAGAAATTGGGATGACGCAAAAGAACACATCGAAATGGATATCAAAATCTGTCATAAAAATCAATCATTGCCAAGGAGAAGCTAAGGGGTATATCAATCTCGCTGAATTACACTACAGGACCCAAAAGTACCACGAAGCACTTTTATGTTATGGTAAAGCTTCTACGCTAGCTAAATCTATGCAAGACGAGAGTGCATTGGTTGAACAGATAGAGCAAAATATCAAGATATTAAAGAAAGCCACTAAAGTTATGGAAGAATCGAGGGAAAGAAGAGCTTAGGCTTAAGAAGTTATCTGCAGAAATGACTGATGCCAAAGGCACTTCGGAGGAACGAAAGTCTATGCTCCTAGTACATGCTTGTCTTGAACGTCTTATTGAAAAATCCAGAATGGTATTTGCATGGCGGAAGGTGAGATTTATTTCTTAAACACTCCTTGCTAGATCCCAACACTCCATACCATGTCTGCATGTGTTTGAAAAGTTTCCAAATGTTATTGTTCATCCTAGGGGTTTTTAATCATAAATAAGCATTGTTAGATTTTCAGATTTCATCAGGGTACTATGGAGTAGGAGAGTTATGCTATTTTCTTAGACAGATTCAGGTTTTGTGAAGTCAGATCAGTCAGGAAGACTATTATTCAAGAGCTGCTTGATTTTTGTTCTCCCAAGAAAACATATCTTTTGAAAAGTTAGTGCTGGGATAACATTTTGTTTCTAAACTTGCAAAACAAAGTCTTAATGCTAGACCAAAGTGGCAAAATTATGTTTATTCTGTATCAAACGGATATTGAGCAATATATGATTCAAGTCTCAAAGCCACAATTCCAATGACTCGTAATATAGTTTTGAAATTTTAGTAGGAACCATTTAATTTTTCCATGCAAGTAAAAGGGTTTCAATTTTCTTCTTTGAATGTCTTAGCATCTTGAATATTCATAAAGGAAGAAGAAAATATCAGATGAACTCTGTGACAAGGAAAAGCTGAGTGATGCCCTTCTTGGTTGTTGGAGAGTCTTACCAAAAGCTCCCTGAAGTGGTGCGTTATGAGGGATACAAAGCAATTGGTAATCTAGAGGTGAGATTTGTTTGCTTGCACGCTTAATTATTACAACTTATATTTCATTTTTTTCATTAGAATTTAATTCACAACACCAGGATTAATTGATGAGGCCTCTACTCGCATGCTCTATGTGAAAAGAACAGTGATTTTACTATTTTTGGATTTGTCAATATTATAGCTTTTCTTCTTTATTGATTCTAATTTTCACTTATGGTGGTCTCTTGTAGGGTCAAGCACTAGCGAAAATTAATATAGGTGATGGTTTGGACTGCATTGGCGAATGGACAAGAGCACTCAAAGAATTTGAAAAGAGGTACAGGTAGATCCAGTTATCAAATTGTGCAGTTGAGCTACTGGAGTATTTCTCGTTTGTGATTTAATCCAAGTAAATAGATCTACTTATTAATCTCCCTTGAGAATATTGACAATTGTGTAATACTACTCTGCGCTGAAGATCTTCTTCATTGTTAGAAATTTGAATGAAGGCTTAAGCAGAGCAAACGTGAATCTGATATAAACTAAGTTAAAGGATTACTGCACTATGGCTTATGAATAAGTATTTCATGTATAATAATCAGTAGTTTTCATGATCACTGTAGATAATTATAGCAGGTTTTACATTTCTAATCACTTAAAACATTTCCTCGATATACATATACAGACGTGAATGCACGCACACATACATACATATCTCATGCTAATGAATTAATCTGATGGTCGTTTTTGGATGTATTATCTGATGACCAGCAACTGTCTAGTCTAACAGATCCTCAGACAGTTGCTGGTCGGAAGCGTATTCGTGTAATCCTCTCTGACGATGAAAGTGAAACCGAATATGAGTTGGGTTGCCTTAAAGGCAGTTTTCACAAAGTTACAAGCCAGAGTGAGGAAGTTTCTGATGAAAGTATGTATTATGATGGTGCTGTTAATTGTACGGATAATCCTGCTATTCAAGATCATGTAGAAGAAGGTTCTTGCTCGTATACGTCTCCCCGTCCCTCTAAAGTTGTTCCAAATGTCAACAATTGTAGACCTTTGATCAATAGCACAGCTGTTGAATCAGCTGGTTGTGGTATAAAAGGATCTCAATGTGAAGCTGGCGAATCCAACGGCACGCAATGCAAAATTGGAGCTGCTCTCGTGAACTTCCATGCTTATTCCAAGACTGAGGATGTGAGCATCCTTGACCTTGTTTTTGAGCTATCATTGACTATTCTTGATTGGATTGAATTTCATTTATTTTTTCTTGTCCGCCATTCTTTTCCATGATAGCTATATATGTTTTACTGGTTTGCGTTGTTTGCTGCTTTAAAAATAATTCTTATCCAGTCCTTTAATATAAGAAAACTTGACAAAAAACGAAACACAATGTCTTTTGGTCATAAAATTTGAGAGACTCAAATACAAAAATAGATAAAAAAGTCCGGGAAACATAAAATCGAAAATTGTATCACTGATCACCAGGAATTGTCTTGATAATATCAGAATCACCTGAAACCGGTCAAAAGACAAAATCATTCATTAGTAATGATAGAAAAGAACCAACAATATATACTAAAATTGGTGAGTATGGGACTTGTTCTTTTACCAGGATCAACGATGCTCAGACATGAAACACGGAAGTACTTTCCACAAGCCGTGCCCAAATCAACGTTATCTGAAGAGATGAAAAACACAGTCAAACAAGAATGATACAGGAGGAATAAAGGATGAATGAGCCTTGAAGATTTTGTTTCTCGATAATGGATTAAACACGCTCTTTCGGGTAATATCAAAGAGGTAAGATAAAGCTGTGTACAAGAGTAAAAACGAAACTATCATCCTGCAGTACCAACCGAAATCCTAGAGTATGGATTATACAGATACAACAGCCAAGTTGAGAAACTGACGAAATCTTGGAATTATGCAAGGATGTGACTTCTGTAATTTGTAATAAACACATTACAGGGACGCCAATAGCAATTCAAGCGGATCGTGAGCTTGCAAAAGATCAACACTTTAAGTCAACAAACATCCTAGTTTCCTCTACTTAGGATCATATTTTCATCATCAGCTGATGGTCCATAGAAGCCGGTTTTTAAACTATCATCTACTTTGGAATATACATTCTCAGTTACGAAACCTAATGAAACCAACAAGGGGACAAGGAATCTCTAAATCTATAAAAGCTAAAGAAGATTGTTCAGAAGAAGAAAGGAACTTACTTCCATTGTAGTGGTGGACACCAACTTTGGCGAGCATCGCGTAGTATTCAATCTCCGATCTTCTCAACGGTGGGCAATTGGAGGAGATGAGGATTAGTTTTCCTGCGAACATAAGCAAAACCAGAATAAACTTTTAACAAAACGGCTGTAAAAGAAAGCTAAAGCACTTTGGTATGCACACCAACTGTTCGAATAAATGACATTTCGAGCCGCGGAGGGATTTGAGGACAGACTTGTAACCAAGAGTGTATTTACCACTCATACTTGTAACCAAGAGTGTATTTACCACTCTTCATTACAAGAGCCAACCTGCTGTTGATACCCTCGTGAGACTTTTTCTGCGATTAAGCATAAACTCAGAAGCATAATTTAGACATCGAATACGATACTTATAATGATGGAAAAGAATAAAACTTTTATGAGAGAGAACGCGACGCACCGTTTTCTTAGCCGTCACCATTTTCGCCGGCTATGAAGCAAAGATTATAGTATTATACTCTCTAAACCGGCATATTATATAATTCGGTCGGTCCAATGTATAAAATACACAGAGCAAACTTCGTATATTTTCTATAACAAAAAAAAAAATTGTATATATTTGGGTTTACTGCCTAAAACCCCCTCTCATTGTTAAACCCTCCGTATTTATAATTTTAACCCACCCAAACTATTTATTTCAAACTAATTCCACATATCAAATAAAATCTGTGAAATTGCATTCAATCACTAAAAATAGCGTTTACACAAATGCGATTGAGCAATATCCGACTTAAACCCAGAATTGCAAAAACTCAATCCGATTGAACCCTACAAAAGAAACTGAGGGTCTCTTCTCTTAGATTGGTTGGCGTTGCAGAGAAACTGAAAGTAAACGAGATGAGCTCACCTTGGACCTAACTTATTATTTTTCCTCTGTTCTCATAATTTCTCTGGATTCGGATCTGTCAATAAAAAATTGTTTTGGTAAAAGGGGTTTATCGTTCAGACAACAAAGCTCGATGGAATTTGGAAAAAGCAGCTCACCTTTTTTAACTTCTTCCTCCTCCTTATATTCTTCTAGCTTAGATGCTTATCTCTGTTTCTCTATCAGATCCCATTTGAAATATGCCAATTTGTTTAAATTCGATCAACATAGCAATGAGAACACATATAAAAACACAATAAAAGACATCATTCACACAAGACACATTAAAAAACCAGAGACAATCAAACTAGAAGCAAACAAGACAGAGCACAATCATTCACACAAGACATGTTCAAAAATCCTAATTTCCAAATCCAATTAGCGTGTATGTGTATTTAACTATTTTTATGCTTCGTCTTCTTTAATCAGTGGAAATCACCAGAAATCATGCTTCGTCTTCTTTAATCAGTGGAAATCACCAGAAATCGGCTTCTTTCTCTTTTTTTGTTGCTTGTGTTTACAATGAGTTTTAGAGCACCACATGAGTGGGTGTCTCACCAATAATGATAGGATGTCTCATAATAAAAAAATGGAAAAAATTGAAAAAACATGAGAGAGAGAAATAAGGGTGTCTCGTTTGCTTATTTGTGCAATTTTATTTTTAAAACTAAAATTTAATTATATAAAAGTATAAATATTTCATTTTTAATAACTTTGGTGAGACACCCACCGATGTGGGTGCTCTTGGGTTTCATGAAAAACTATTGATTCATTTTTTTCGATTGGAAGGATATGATGATTCGAATATTTCGTGGACAAGAGTTTCAGATCGGGGCTTCTTCTCCTAGTATTTGAAGATACAACCCTTGGCTGTCTTTTCGCCCACCACAAACAATCATCGATTGAAATCTCATAAAAAAAATGTTGTTCTGTGTTGGTTTTCTACTTTTTTTTTTTGTAGCCTATGATAATAAAAACCCATCGCGAAGAAGAAGAAGAGAACAAGGCCGTCCTCGATTTCCCTCTTTTTTGTTTAATGTGTTTGATTAGTGGGTCGGATATTTTGATTTAATGTCGGGTTAGGTCTGACTTTGGTTAAAATCAAATCTGGGTAATCGCAATAAAACGTTATTAATGATAATTGAACGCGATTTTGCAGATTTTATTTAATGTGGAATTAGTTTGAAATAGATAATTTGGGTGGGTTAGTGATTACAATTATAAGTTTGGGTGGTTTAATATGATGTAATAGTTTATGGAGAAATAATTTGGGTTGTTAAAGTTGAGGGGGTTTAGGTAGTCAGTCCTATATATTTATACACAGTAACTTCGTGTCGAGGATCTCTCTCCGTGTCTCTCTCTCGGCCGTAACAACAACAACCGATACAACACAAAACAGAACTCCACGTGTCACAGCCTGAGATTAGGTGGCCGTCATGTACATTTCTATCATAGTAACATCCAAAAATATTCCTTACGAACCCTAAATCCTTGGCCCTCCTTATATATATAATTAGCTTTAATTTCACTCGCTATATTCATCATTTATACATCTGAACATATGCAATCAATTCAAAATCAATTAACAACAAATGTTGAGATTCTTATCTTTTTTTATAAACGAATATTGAAACATCTCCATTTTATTTGATGTGAATTATTCTAACATATTTTCTCAAAATAATATTCATTTCGGATCGAATTCCACTTTCTATTAAAATTGGTATACCCATTTGATGAGTTCATTGACCTCTTATACTAAATAAAATCATGAGTTTTGATCTTAAAATCAATTAATAATAACACTACAAGAAAACAGAATTTTGGCGACTGCAGCAGGTGTCGCAAAATAGTCGCTAAAACGCGGATTACGACTAAATAGTGATTAAACCATGTAATCGTAAAAACTTAGTCGTTAAAGTACGTAGTCGTAAAAATAGTCGCCAAATGGCGCGACTACTTTACGACTACACCACATGAACAGTGCAATAGTCGTAAAGTAGTCGTAAGATTTAGTTACTATTTACCGACTATTCTATGACTAATTGAACGTCTATTTGGCGACTAATAGTAAAAAAATAATTAAAAAAAAATATATATTTTTTTATTTATTAAAATAATTAATTACAAAAAATGAAAAAAAAAAAAGAAGATCGAAGATCTTCTTCTCCCTCGCCGGCGCCGCTTCGATCTTCTTCTCCCTCGCCGGCGCCGAGGAAACCCATCCGCCGGGAAACCCAGCAGAATCAAGCGGACCTCCCTGCCTCCTCCACCTCCTCACCCAACGATCCAGATCCCAAATCACCCATCCAAAAACCATCCTCCGCCGCAATCTCGCCGGATCTGCTCCTCCGGCGCCGCAGAAACACGGATCTGCTCCTCCGGCCAGACTCGCAAGCTCCTCCGTCTGGCTCCCAAGCGCCATCGTCCTTGCCTCGTTGTAAGGTACAAAGAGCATCTCCGCGACAAGGTGAACCCAGCCTCCGTCTGGCTCCCAAGCGCCACCATCCTCGCCTCGTTGAACATCTCTGCGACAGCCTCGCCGGCGGTGAGCATCGGATCTGAAAAAAAAAAAGTTAGATAAACCTGACAAATTAAAAAAGGAAGAGAAGAGCAATTGATTTGTCGAAGAGAAGGAAGGAAGAAGAAGATTCAGAAGAAAGGGAGAGAGAAAGATAAACTGAATTAAAAAAAAAAAAAAAATTGGTTCGTTGGAGATATAGAGAGAAGGAATAGAAGGAAGGATAAGAAACAATTAAAAAAAAAATTAAAGCAGATTAAATCCTCCATCTTTGGTTTAATCCAACGGTGGAGGATCTCAATCCTTGTCTCAATGAACTAACCAATGAGAAGTTTTCATTATTTTTGTCATTTTGTCGCAAATTATGGACTATTTTGTGACTACTATTAAAAAAATCGAGTATAGTCGCAAATTAGTCGCAAATTTATCACAAAAACTGGGTTTTATTGTAGTGTACATGTTACCCTAAACCCTAAACTTTAAGAACCTATAAGGTTTGAATATCACTTTACAATGATTATGGGTATATAGCTGTTCAAAAATATGTTAAAACTTAAAAATAAGTAAATTTTGAGAGAATTTCTATCTTTCAAAATCATTCCTTATAAAACACATGTAACACTTAGTACATGTTATGATTATATTGAAATTTTTGTAAGTGTTATATTTTGTATATTATTTGATGTTTATGTGTAAGATATAGTTTACAATTTAAGATTTAGAGTTTATGATTAAGGGTTAGAGGTTTAGTCGAAAATAGTCGATCCGCCGGTATTTTACGACTGATTACCGACTACTGTGTGACCCGTCGAAATAGTCGCATATTAGTTGCTACTATTATGCGACTACTATTTCCCGTCGGCAAATTAGTCGTAATCTTAGTCGTAAATAAGCGACATGGCGTAAGAATCGCATATTAGTTGCTAAATTAACGACTATTAGAAGACTATTATTTTCCGTCTGAAATATAGTCGTAAATTAATCGTAAAATAGCGACTACTATAGCGACTATGTTCTTTGGTCGTAAAACAGCGACTAAATTACGACCAAATTGTATTGGTCGCCAAATAGTCGAAAAGTAGTGACTAATTAGTCGCAACTTTTAGCGACTACTTATTTAGTCGCCATTTGTAGTCGGTAAAATCCTATTTTCTTGTAGTGTAAACTGAGAGATTCATATTTTTCATAGATTAGTGTTGAATAATTTTCATTAACTGAGGTATATTTTATTAGTGACAGGCTATAGAATGGATGTATATAGTACAATATTTATTATTACTCATATAAAGATGTATTTGCTTGCGCAAATGACAAGAAAACTAATGTTAAATATAGGTTAACAAAAAATGGGAGTAAAAGCAGCAAAAAAAACTTGAAAAGTAAAAAAATTGTTAAAATTTTGAGTAAGCTAACACTGCGCGCCCTTTTTTTTTATAAGAAAAGTAAGTTAACACTGCGCTTATAAAACAAGACTATATAAAATCTTAAAGTATTATATAAAATGGGTATAAATGTAAGGGATGCACTAGCCATATGGCACCGATTCGTCCAATTTAAGAACAGAAATATCTTATCCGCTCATCCATTTGTAACTCTCTTCTCTCTCCCTCTATCTCTTATAAACACCGAAAACAAAAACTACTAAAATTATCCGTATAGCCACGGATTAGTCACGGAAAATCTGTGGCTTTTTGAGAAACCATGAAAAAGCTATAAAAATACCACGGAAAAACCACTGAAAACCACAAAAAACCACCAATTAACTACGAAAAATTATCTACGAAACTATAGCCACGGAAACTATAGCCACGGATTTGTCAATAGCTTTTTGTGGCTATAGCTTCCGTGGATTTTTCGTAGCTAATTTTTTGTGGATTTTTCTTATTTTATTCTACATCGCTTTTGTACTTTCGAATCTATTAGAAGTGTAACCGAACGTCGACACGTTTTTGGTTTAATGCACAAATAATAAGTTTAAGATGAAAAATGCTAGTAAAAAGGTCAAAAAATAAATATAATATGTCACTTAATTATATAACGAACGAAAGAATTACTTTAGTTTTAACTTAGAACTTTAGATTTTATCCTCTTGTATTAAGGTCACTAATCGCTTTTTATGTTTTTGAAAGCTACAAATTTTTTTTTTTTTATAATAATAGTTATAATAATCTTTGTTTTTATAACAATAGTTATATCCTTTGACAAAAAATAATAATAATAGTTATATCTTTCATAAGGTCATTATTATTTTTTTAACTAAAAATTGTTGTTGAGAAAATATGTAATATAATTTTACATAATTTTATAGCTAATATTATTTGAGATATTGAATAATAGATATAGAAAAGACTATAAATATTTTTTTTGATTAAGACCACCTTTTTCATTAGACTGATTCTATATATATATCCACGAAAGTCTATAGGAGGATCCGATTGAATATAGTTATTTACATAACATCTTTGTTTAGAGTGATCCGATTGAATATAGATATTTAGTACATATTTGCTAATTTATTTCATGGTGAAACGTATCGATTAGACCATCATTTTTGTTGATAAAAAAAAACTTATAAAAAAAAGAAGTTTTTTTTTTTTTTAAAAGGTTGATATATGTTGTCGTCTTAGTTTAAAATTAAATCAACGTAAACAAAAATTAGAACACAACAAAATGAAGTTATTTTATATAGTTATGATAAACTCTCATAATTTGAAATTTATACGATATGGCCATAGACTACTAGTAGTACTGTCTAATACGAAAAGCCTTGCCGAATACGCGGCACGCTATGTAAGAAACACGTCATGTTTCGATCGAACTTATCATCATTTTCTTCTCTCTCAGAAATTAGATTTCGAAAAACAATTCTCTCATTAATCGTAAATAAATAATATATAGTAACCTGATCAGCACAAAACCTATGCTACTTGATACTGCATAGCTTCACTATCCTTCATTCGCTCTCTTGTTCTCCGTCTTCAATGATACATATATTAAAATAAATACACACATGCATGGTGTTGTATCTCCATTATCTTAATTAATTTTGAATTAATCTCAGGATTGAGGACGTTTTCCGAGGTACATCAATCTTCCTGATCAAGAAAGAGAGAAGTATGTAGATTCCTTGCATTAATCTACTTGGTTTATGTATTCACATGTTTTTTTTTGTTCTGTATATTTCTACATTTTCAGCGCTATAGTTTTGCCCGATCAAAGTAAACGCCAGTGAGTATCTTGCTTCAATTAATCTAATAGTATATTATCTATAATTTGTTACTAAACTTCCTTGTCTGTTTTGCAGAGGCATCCAAAAGAAAGAGGTGAGACTAAACAATTAAAAAAAAAATAGTTTATTGGGTCCATAAGTTCTTTACAAGTATATGATCTATCTAATTACAACGTTCGATATTGAATCTAAGTATTTTATTTTATTCATGTATATATATATTAAAAAAATTACCAGCATCTACCTCTTTGTGACAGGATTTATTAAGGACTCTTGAACAACTCAAAACCGAGGACGACATGACCCTCCAAATCAACGAACCTCGGTTTCTTTCTCTTAGTCCTTTATAAATAAAACTTCTTCATATGTCCATGATAGAGTGATATGTCATGCTCTTAAAATCAAAATCTGCATGCAAACTGATATTTTATTTCATGGCTCCGGAAAAGCCCTGAAGCTATCCACTCCGATGTCGAGGTAATTTTCCCAATTTTCTCGGTTTACTAAACTCTATATAAATAAAATTTTATGCTTGAATTTATGTCTAATTATTTTTGCAAATTTTCAGGAACTTGAGCAAGAAGTTTGTAGATTACAACAACAGCTAAGGTATTTTCTTTCATTTTCTGTTTTTGAAAATTATCAATTTATAGACGAAAAAAACAAAAAAAATTGTTGCTTAAAGACTGATGATATTCTTGTGATACATAGGGAGTTCGAACCAGATCCAGTGAGGTTTACATCAATAGAGGAGATCGAAGCATGTGAAACTCATCTACTCAATACTCTAACACGTGTCGTACAGAGAAGGGTAACACCTGACCTACTACACCTCTACAATATAAGAGGAAAATATTAATAATTAAGTAATTGATAATCGCAGGAACATTTGTTGAACAAGTCCTGCGAAGCACCAAGCACCCAACAAGCGATCCTTATAAGCGACGTCGTTGAGGGGTGGAGGCCTGAGGGTGAGCCCAAACAAGCCCATATAATAGCTAATTCAGCCCATCAATCCAATCAGCTAAGGTCTTTGTACTTCAACCCTATTTTATTATCTTAAATTATAACTGAGATTTTTGTTTGTTGGTCCGCCAGTTATGATCTGCTGTTGCAAGGGAGTAATTCAAGCCCAAACCAAAATTCAAAATGATGTTTGTTGAGCGAATCGCAAACGTGTCAAATTCTACTCGTAAAGATGCATGTTGTTGACAAAAATAAAACGGCAGAGCTATTGTTTAATAAAATTTTGAGAATTTTTTTGTCTTTTTATTAACAAAATTAAGATCCAAATTGTACCGGGGTTGTGAACCCGACGTAAATCGAATACGCAACCTTCTGAAATTAAAAAAAAATATATATATATACATGAAACATTGTCATTAGAAAAAAACATAAGAAGAGATTAGAAATGTTTTTTTTTTAGTAAAGTGAGAGATTAGAAATGTTATTGTTATTTGAATTTGAATAACCATGTGTGATTAGCTAGAGTCATAGACTACTTCATATTGTGCGGTTTGTAAAAAAGTGTGGATCTAGGTGCTCATTTCTCTCGGTTCGAGACTAGTTTTTACTAATACTTTATGACATGATGGAATCGAATTAGGAGTACAACGGAACCAATCCACGTGCTTTACCACTAGCTCATTTCATCCAGTGGTGTAGTTTGTAACTTTTAGAAACAATTGACGAATTAAAAACGATTAGAATGAAAATAAATAAGAATACGGGCTGCTATATCTAAAAAAAAACATGTTAAATTCTCACCGATTTTCTCATCGATATATCTGTAGATAATATTATCGACTATTTTACCACCAATTTCTAACGGATTTAAAAGTTGGCCTATGAATCAATAATATAACATTAGATCAAAGATGTGATCAGAAAGCGACGAGTATAAATTTTAAGGAAAACAAATCTTGTTTTAACGATTGTATAAGACAAGGTTACAATGTCATAATGTATCAACCAATAAAACAACACGAACACTTGACGCTGCCACAAGAGATAATTAAGGACCATAGAGAAAAAGAAAAGGAGAGATTATGCACCATTAAACATAGAACCCTTTCACTTATTCAAGGTTTGAGGATAGATCAACGACCTATAGATTAAAAGGAACAAATACTGAATTAGTAAGATGTGAATATTAATTCTTATCAAAATTCATAAAAAGTTATTTTAAAACCAGTTTAAGTTCATAAATTAATAAAAAAATCAACTTTTTTTTTGTGCGAATGATCAATAAATCAACTAAAACTCATAATTAACTAGTAAAACAAAATATAATAAAGAATTACCGTTTCTAGTTCGAGAAAACTTTCTCAAGTGCGGATCAATACGAAGACCGAGGCTTTCGTACAATGGATCGTATATCTTATCTGGTAGCCTGAAAAAAATATGTATTTGTTATGTTCCTAAGAAAAATTTGTTTCTAGATAACATATGATTACTTAGATTGAAAGACTCGCACAAATACAAAATTACATATTTATGTATGAAAAAAGGTGTGGATAGTCAATGGATTTAGAAAAAAAAACCTTTCTACAGCAAGATTGACTGCAGTGGAACCAACATTTCCGTTTGCTGCAGTTGAACCAACATTTCCGTCTGCTGATATAATTCTCTGCATTATTTAATTCATTTTTGTTATCTTTCTATTCCATTAAGTTTTCTTTATTAAAGAATAAATTTTATTTGTGTTTCAAGAACTCGTACTCTGCGTTGAGTAAAAGATGATGATTCTTCAAATTCAAACCGACTTTGGTAACTTCGTCGCCTAGATTCCAAAACTCCACTCTGTAACGTTTATATAATCAATAAAGTTTTTTTAGTGCATATGTAAAATTTGTAAAATATTGAATTGATAATATATANTTGCTGATACAAATTAGAGTGATAAAGATTTTTACATATCTTGTTGTTGTTGTTTAAGGGCATTCCAATATGTAAAGGATAATTTGTTGACTGGATCTGACCTCAAATTTTCTATTTGGAGGTCATTAGTTATTAATGTTTAGTAATCTTTCTAGTAACATTGTAAGCAAAAGCTTCAAAAATATAATAATATAAATTTCATTGATTGCATGAAATAAATTGTACCTGTGGAGGTATGATTGAGTTTGTGTATGGACGTCTACGGGTCTGAGTGTTAAGGTTGGAGAACCTAAAACTCGATGAAGACGGATGCACCGATCTTTTCATACGGCCATGATACCTATAGACATGGAGTCCAAAAAGATAGATATTTGGAGTTTAATTAAAACGCAGAAAAATAATAATTAAAAGATATTATAACTTAGTTTTTCTCTTGTGATAATTGAATAGGTCCCGATTTGGTAACGTGATAAAACTCGAGGACGTTTGAGTTATGGGTATGGATGAAATGTTACGTTGTGGAACATTACTAAAGGTAAGGATCATAATTAGTTTGATTTTGTAGATGATATGTCATGTACAAACCCAACATGATACTTCTAATATATATTGAGAGAAGCATACAGTGTTTGGATTATTTTGACTACCGTAAATCATGTAATTCTAATTTATTATTATTTGGTACTAGAAATAAACTTAAAAAAAAAAAATACAAGTAAGAATCTAGAGTTTAATTTTTTAATATTATTAATAGAAATCTTTGATTTGCTTCATTATATATGGGAAAGAGAGATGATCTTACCTAGCTGAATTGTTAACCATACTTAAATTGCGAGGTTCACTTGGCCGATTGGCTAAAACTGATGGGGACAGTTGCTGGCCATACAAGCTAACAGAAGAATAAGTGGATGGGACATATCGATACGTCTGATACGGCAGATTGGTTTGTGACCTACATTTTGATGAAAATAAGATTCTTATGAAAAGTTTAGATCAATGTTATATGTATGCGTAGTTTTACGATTGAATAGTGGTACCGATTTGAGATGATGAAATTGTTGGGTGTTATAGGACTAGACTGCTCGGAATTCGCCACCATAATTTGATCCAAATTATAAGCATTATGGTATTGGTTGTTTAACATGAGTTCTCTAAACCATTCATAAAAAGATGATAATTAAAATTAGCAATTAAAATTAATATGAAATTTTCAATAATGTACCTAATCGAAAGAGTGTGACCGTAAGGATGATGTTGTTGCTGCTGTTGCATATGAACCTATATATTTATTTAAATATAATATGAATTTAAGGATATATTGGTTAAATAAAAGCAGTTGCTCTTAACCGAAAAAAGGAGTCAATGTGACTTACTAGGTTTTGAGTTGTTGTTGTCATACTTGCGGTGGTAATAGCCAGGACATTATTATTTGGGAAACGACGCAGATGTTGAGGAAATAGTGAACCAAATGCATCAAAACTTTCTTGTTGTATCCTGCATCAATTAATAACTTTTTTTTAATTGAGTCTGCACAAAAATTATATTTTTTATATTATGATAAAATTTGTAATTAATATTAATTAATTTCATACAAATGTACTGGAAGAAGTTGCTCTTGAAGATGATTTGGAAACTCATGAAAATTAGTCATAGTTGGATGTGAAAATCCATTGCTTTCTTGCCCTATTTGTTGACCAAACTCTATTTGGTTCTGAAAAATCATTCAACAAAAATCATAAAATAAAATATAGTTAAAAAAAGTAAATCCGCCCTCAAAATATTGTGTACCATTGTAAAATCACTCGATTCTTGAATAGAATTCAACATGGATTGACCGAGGAAATATTGTTCACTCTCGTTTAATAGATCTCCCGGTAACCAAGTATGATGCGAATTGCCTAGTTGTTGTTGTTGTCGTCGTCGTTGAACTTGATGTTGTTGTTGTTGGACTTGATGTTGGTGTTGTTGTTGCTGGTAACATAGAATACAAAAAAAAAATTGAATTATTAGCATATTATCACTATACAAAAAAAATATTGAATTGCGTAGTTATGTTTAGATTTTCTTGTCTATGTTACACTAAGTGTAGTAATATACTATTTCAAGTGGATTTTGTGGTAGTGTTGATGTCTCTTGATATGTGATTAGATTTTATTATTGAAAGGGACTAAAGAATTACTTTCATTTGTTGTAGAGACATGGATCAATCCAATAGACTCTTTATAAGTTTTTTCAATTTTTTCTGTTAATGAATTTTGCAGACTATCCAATATATCATTCATATCCAGGAATTTTGCAGACTATTCAATATATCATTCATATCCAACACTTTGACCATCCATTAACAAATCACAGTAAATATATATATATATAGAAAACTCAACCATGAAAGACGAAAGAAGAAGTATACCATTGATGGATTACATGGCTCAGGCGATGGCTCAGACGATTCGGAAAATAATAAAAGACTCAACATCGCCGCTTCATCATCAAACATATCGCCATGAAAAGACATGTTTATCGATTATCCTGGTTAGAAGAACGATATCCCTTATATATTAAATGAGAAGACGAGAGAAAAAACCTAAATCCAAAATTTTGACGTGGCGCTCTAAAAAAATTAAGTTTTTTTATTTCATCTAATAAAAAATATGGAAATGACCTATAAGTTAAAGTATATTACAATTATACCACTAATATAATTGGTTATCTACTTTTTAAAAAAAAATTAAATAGACCAAAAATAAAATTTAAATCATTGATTACAAACATAAAATGTCGACTAAATCTTTAAAATAGATACATACGCATTTGCATCATATATTTTTCGTTACGCTCATCTTCATATTTTTATTATAAGTTTACATTTTGAGAAAAAGCCACATTTTTTTTGTAAGTATCAACAAAAAAATACTTTGTTATAAAATAACGAAAAATAAGCTCGTTACAATATCTTGTTAAAACGTGCTAATAAAAAAATTCGATAACATGTAAAGCTAGTGATTTTTTTTTGCAATGGTAAAATGTCGATTTGCACATCTAAAACAGTAAAAATGTGAATAACCAGCCACATAAATTAAAAAAATATGTGAAATGAAAAATATAATTACCATTTGTAGACTTAAATAGGAAGTCCAAAAATGGAGAAATTAATAATTACATTTGGACTTAAACAGGAAATTTTTTTTTGCCGTCCAAAAATCACTGTTTTTTTTGTTTTGTTAAAAAGGTAAAGTTATGATATATTTGTAACTAATACATTTGTAAGGTATATTTGTAAGGTATCTAATTTTTCCTTGAAAGATATGATATAATATGAGTTCTGCAAGGAAAAAAATCTGGAGATAATTGGTCGGTTGGTCCCATCCACTAACAAGTTCCAAGTGTTTGAGCTTTATTGCTTCTCTAGATTTTGTGGGTGTTACTCTTTAAAAGGATATTGCCACGTTAGTACGTTACTACACAGTACACACTAATCTTATTTAAAATTAAATAGGTAACTTTTAGAAATAAGGTAATTTTGAAAAATCCATTAATATTGTTAAGAAACTTTTTTAAATTTCTAACCGATGGAAATGTACCATTGTTTGTTGCACAACAGATTATTTTTATTTTCACGGCTTTTCTGTAGGATGTGATATATATAACAGGTTCAGAAACTTTTTGTTCAATTAGCATTTTCAAAAATCAAAATCTAGTTATTATTAAAATAATTGGCATATTTTAATTTTGAAGCCTAAAAAATATGAGCTTTCTACGAAACAAAAAAAAAGCTGCCCTTATCTTAAATAAAACTGTTTGAAGGTGAACTAATTTTTTTTCTTGAATTAGATGTATGAATGGGATTATTCGGATTATTCACCCTTAATTAGTCATGTTGGTATGTGTAATCACATATGGTCTACTTTCTTTTGATTTGTTTGACAAAAAATAATTCAAGTTCTAACATCTATTTACTAACCTCTTTTTTTTTTTGGTGCAACTCTTTCGTTAAATCATAATCAAACGTAAACAACCATTCCTCTAAAGATATGTTTGGCTAAAGAATCAGCTCTAACATTAGCAGCTCATGGGATAAAGTTAAACTGGATAAAGGTAAACAAAGCAGAAAACTGCTGTAAGTCAGAATTAATGATCACACTCTTGAAGTCCATGGCTGATGCCTGGAGAATCGCCGCTCTTACGGCCAAAGCTTCCGCCGTTAGCGCCGAAGGAACGTTTGAGAGAGCAGGGGAGTGATTAGAGATTCGGCCACGACCCTTATCAAAAGTCCAGCCTAGGCCAGCCGCATCAATATCGGCTCGCCACGCCGCATCTGTGCCGCAGATTGTAGTCCCTTCCCTGCAGGAATTTGGACTTTGGATACGAATCGTTTGTCGCGGGACAATTAGATTCAGTTTAAGATCTTGAGCTATGCCCCATTCATGTGCATCATGGATATCTCTAAGGTTAGTTTCCGCCACCGAGAAGCTTATGTTACTAAAATTTCTCTGATTTTTGGAGATCCAAAGAGCCCAACTGATCCATGGAAAGAGTGATTCTTTGTCAAGGCCGATCGGCGGAAGCGTAATTAATCGTCTCTCTGACTTCCGCAACTTCCGCAAGACATGCAGAGATTAATCTTGGCACATGCGATGAGTCAAAATCAACTGTAAAAGGAGCCGCATGCCAAACCTCTTGAGCATACAGATAGAGGAAGAGCAGATGGAGAATGGACTCGGAGTCGTCGCATCTGCAACATTTCAAAGATTCAGATATATTCCTCACTATTAATTGTTCCCCAACAGATAACACCCCTTAAAGAGCTTTCCAAATGAAAAATTTAACCTTCAAAAAGGTTTTTAACTTCCAAACTTAATCATTCCAGTCCATTGGTAGGGTAGGATTTTGAATCGGTCTCATCTCTGGAGCTTTTGATACAGATAGATACCCAAATTTTGTAGAATAATCCTCATATGGATTCTTAAGCCATATTCTCTTATCCCTTGCTCCGAGAATACTTGGCTTGATAGATATGATGAGCTTTTTGTGGCACGAGAGAATCTGATTGATTTTCTCAATATTCCAAGAAGATGTTTGCGGATGAATTAGATCACTAACCAAAAGATGTTGTAATGACTCAGGTGGAGGTCCCATAGACTGAATCTTCTCCTCCGTAGACAGCCACGCATCATTCCAAAAGCTAATTGAAGATCCATCACCTAGAGCCCAATCTAATTGTTTTGTTAGTAAATCCCTGGCGATAATTACACTCATCCATCCATGTAAAATTGATGACGGAACCGTACACTTCAAGACGGAGGAGTCGCAACAGTATTTCCCTAAAAGGATGCGAGCCATGAGGCAGTTTGGGAACTTAATCAATCTCCAACTGAGCTTGGCAAGGAGGGCATCATTGAAATTATGTATATCCTTAAACCCTAATCCTCCCATATATTTCGGTTTTGCCATTTTTTCCCACGCTATCCAACTGATTTTTTGCTTGTCAGGTGATGAATCCCACCAGAAGCGAGTCAGAGCAATGTGAGTTTCCAAAAACTAAATATATTGTCTCCATTTCGAAAATTTATATTGGATCTACCACTATATTTGGTGCACTGTTGAATCAGCAAATGTGACAAAAAAAATATTCGTAATCATATCCATTTTTATAAATGTTGAAAGATCCGGAATTTTGGCCCATAAAATTTTTCGGTGACCGAATTAAGCCGTTAATAATACCACATTTAAGATGTAATTCACTCATCCCAAATGGAATTGAACTAGTGGCTTTGGGGATTTTTAAATACTACTAGTACTAGATCATCACCACTTGGTAATCATATATGTCAGTGAGGATAAAACATGCCATTTTTCTTCGTCTTCCAATTTGTATAAACATAATTATATTGAGATTTTTTTTGGGGGACTAGCAAACATGAGTTTATTTAAAATAGAAAATGTTACATACGATATATAATTCGATAAAAATGTTAATTAAAGTTTTAAGGGTGGGGAGTTGTGTAGTTTTGCTAATGTAAATGAATATATAGTCATATCTTATTATAAATAACTAGATTATGCTCTGTGTGATACACAGAAAAATAATAAAATATTATGATTTTAAAATTGATAATCCGCGTAATTATAATCCATTCTAAATTAAGATTCCGTTAAGTTATCTACAAATTACGTTTTATGATTCATAGTTAAGATATTAGAAATTGATTCATTAACGTGATAAACAGTCTCTCAAATAAATAATAGAGTTTCAAAAACATAATTTTGATTATATTGTAGTTTCTGTTTTTCTCATACTTTACTTTTTCTATTTTAGTAATTTACTAATTTTCATTTTTTTATAAAAAATTCACTTTTTTCTTTTTTAAAATAAATAATTAAGAATAAGAAAAATTATATTATTACATTGACACATTGTCACGATATACATTAACAATGACACATGTCACAATTTAATAAATTATAATTATCATACGTGTTACGGTCACGTTGAACGCATTCAACTTTATATAATAAAATAAAAACCGTATAAATAAGTAAATAATATATGGTTAACCGAAAATCTCTCGGAGATTATTGACTACTGAGCTGAGGCATTCTGATGTCATAGTCGGAGACTTCATGGTCTGCTTGTGCCTCCCTCGTCATAACCGGTATTTCACTTTCCTCCAAATTGGGACCCACCACTCCATGCTAGCATATTCATCGCTAAATAAATTTTTTCGATTGGACAAATTTATTATAATTATTATCTTTTCCATAAAAGGAGAAAGTTAAAAACCTGATGCTGCATAGGGGGAAACAGGGCCGTGGGATTGAGGCCCGTAGGAGAAGTATAGGCTTGGGCCCATTCTCGGAATATGTCACCATTAGGATTTGACATGTGGCATTCACCCATGGTGTTGTTTTGGTTCGAGCTTGAGCTACTTCCTTGCAACAACGTTTCATACATTGCTGAATGGGCCGATGGGTCGAACAGATGGGCTGGATTAGGCCCGTTTTCAGCCAGCCAGCCTCCAACGTTTACAAAAGGTCCACCTAGATTTTGCTGTTGTATAGCAGATGCTTCGTATGAAGATAATTGGTCACTCAAAATATGTTCCTGCGTCTCAAAAAAATTGTAAAGGTTATTTAGCTGCTAATTATACTGTAGAATATCATTACGATGAGAAAAATTAAGAGTTTTAAGTTATTGACCCGTCGTTGAGTGACACGTGTTAATGTGTCCATGAGCTGCTTCTCACAAGTTTCGTACTCTTCCATTGTTGTAAACCTGATTGGATCTGGTTCGTATTTCCTAATTGTATATTTGCATATAGCAATTTGTCAGTAACATTTACATACATTTTTATGTATCGTATCAAAATTTTGTTTTTATTTACAAAAGGAAGAAACAAGGACCTTAGTTCTTCCTCTGCCATATGAAGCTGTTGTTGTAACTTATAAACTTCTTGCTCAAGTTCCTTAGATTTTTGGATTGAAAAATACAACAAAAATTAAATCGATGTTTTAGAGGGGAGAGAAATTTACATAATCAATTTATTTTCAGTAGTTAAAAGAAAAAACATAATTAGAAGAATCACCTCGCCGTCGGAGGTGATAGCTGCAGGGCTTTTTAAAACCATCCGATAAGAAAAATTAAGAGAAAGAAAGTCAACTTCTGTATTCTTGAAAAAATAATGTGACATATTATTATAACGAAAGATTAAGAGAAAGAAGTTGAGACTTGGTGAGCTGAAGAGCAATATCATTCTCAGTCTTGAGTTGCTGCAAAGTCTGCAGTAGATACTGTCACGTGACAAGAATTTTTTTAGATTCAATAATATAAAATAAATCTTTTTCCTACATTGGACCGGATCGGAGCTAGGTACATTTTTCAAGTTTCAACCCTTGAAAATATATTTCATATAAAATATATTTTCTTCACTCTCTTAATTGAAAAAGTATACACACACACACACACATTATGCTTAGTCTAATTACCTCTTTGCTCTGGAAATCTCTGCAAAACAAAAAAAAGGTGGTCAAAACATGAAAACCCCAATTAGATTATAATTATCAACATATGTTTATATGTTAAATTATTTATAAGAAGAAATAAGAGGAATAATAGGATTAAGTTACGTACGAGCGTCGGCTCTGATCGGGACATGATAGAGCACTGAAATAAAATCAAAAAAAAAAAAAACAATTAGATAAGAAAATAAATAGGAGAAATATTAGGAAAAGAATCAAAGGAGATTGCTCAGCTTACTTCTCTCGTTCTTGGTCAGGAAGATTGATGAATCTTGTGAAAACGTCTTCGATCCTGACCAAAGTTTCACGAAAATGAAATATTTCTTTTAATATTTATTTGTTAATTAACAAAACAAAAAAAAGTGTAACAATAATAATAAGAAACCTTGTTTTTCCGGAAAAGAGGCTAAGACGATCGGAAGGAGAGAACATGAGGAGAGCAATATCGATGTCGCAAAGAATGGACAATTCATAAGCTTTCTTTATCAAACCATTTCGTCGTTTCGAGAACGTAACTTGTCGATTCGTGTTGTTCTCTATTCGCTTTATCTCCAATTTCACTCGACCCATGTCTCTCTAATCCGATCAATGCAACCAACAGATTCAAAGATTCTTCTCTTTTTTGGGGGGGAATGCAAAATCTGAGCATTAATGGAGGCAAAAGCGCGTATATGTATGAAAGATGTATGGACGAGAGAAAAGAGAAGCATGAAAGAAGGAGAGGTTAGGTATAAAAAAGAGATTCCGTTGGAAATGTATTGGAGAGATTGATGGGTTTTTCTTCTTTGAACGAATTAAGAACGATTGTATATTTTGCCACCAAAAATTCATATATGAAATCAAATTAGGCCTTAATTACACGTTTTTTCAGGCTTCATACATTGTTCGCTCGCCTGCTGATCATCGCGTTACCCTAGGTTAATCTTGCGCATATTGGTATTCATATGTGATTTTCGGTATAGGAAAATAAAAAAACCGGTAATAAAAATCAATGAAGATTTATTCACATTCGGATGAGCCAGTATACATATACCGTTAAACACAATCTCAAGATATATGTGCTTAATTATTTCAGGTGATTGTAATCTGATCAGCAGATTAGATCCCCAAGGTGAGTTCTAATTCCAATTCACTACTTTTCTCTACACCACATTGCTTTATGCTTGTATTAACCGTTTATTGCATGTTTTAATCATTTACACTTGAGTGTTTAGGAGTATAAACTATTACATATGTCAGTTAAAGCCAAGCACACAAAATGGGACTAAAATACACTATGATATTGTATTTAGCAAACGTACGTTACAAATCTTACATTTATATATTTTTCTTTAATTGATGTTTTCATATATCAACACAAATCTTGCGACGTAGAGATTGCTCTTACATAAAAATCTACGGCTTCTCCTACTGTCATAAATATATTTTCTTTTTTCATTTTCTCCTCCAATTTTGCTCTCTTCAATTTGTGAAGTACCCTCCATCTCGGACTAGCGATCACTAACTACACGCACAAACGTAAAATAATATTGTTACGTTTGAACAACCCAATAAACCCAACTATATTATTGGTGAACAAAAAAAAAACATTTGAGCACAGATTATCATCAATTCTATGCGGGAAAACAAAAATTTTACCCTGATGTTATTAGAAGCCAGCTCTTGATGTAATTCTTCAAGTGCAACTACTCCTGATGTATCTACGCCCATCACGCCTTCGCATTTATTTTGGGACGGTGTGAAAAACAAAGAAGAGATACATCAGAAAGTTGAATACTTTGTTACATACTTACATGTAATATTCAATAATCTTACTATACATAATTAAAATAACATTTTATATTATTTTTCCTCCAACCTTGTTCTATTTCTTAGTATCATAGAAATGTAGATCATACTTACAAGACATGTCGAGAATTACTACTTGAAGAACCTTTTCCTCTTTAACTTCTTGTTCATCTTCCTCCTCTTCTACTTCTCGAACTGAATTCAATATTCTGCATTACAAAAATGAAAGACAATCGTCAAAGCCTAGAGTACTTTCTTAAGAGTAATAAATGACAAATTAATAATTGGAACACACAAAAAAAAAAGAACTTGATTAATGGAATAGAAACTAACCGGTCTCTAATAAAATTGGCATTGGCAAAGCATAGCAAAGGAGAGCTGATTCGAAGAGTCAATAATCCTTGAGTCTTAATAGCCATTGGGTACTGATTTATGTCACCAAAGATATCTGTTCTTGACAACCTCCCTAAAGCCTCAATTTTTGGTCTTATCGAACTCAGCATTATTCTCGCAAACGATATCCCCACCTACATATATACAAATATAATCAAATAAAACTAATGCTATACCGATCAATTTGACCGTTAAAATTATTGGAACACAAGAAAAACTGATTAAGTGGATCAAAACTATAGGGTTGGCCAAAAGGATAGATAAAAAGACTTATCCTAAGTTCCTATAGATGGTTTTGCAACTTGCAAGGACTCAATTATAAGAATGGATGTCTCAGTCAAGTGTCAAAGGTACTTTGCCTTGTTCATCTACAACTTGACTTCATCTTTTTATTTCTACCCACGATACTTGTGTTTTTGAACTTATATGTACTAAATATTACCACTTGAATGAAACGTTATATAACATTATTGCTGTTTTGTCTTTTAGGGTATATGCACAGCAAATTTGGTCGGCCTAGTAGCTTCATTTATACCAAATTTATTTGATTATATATATATACGAGATGTTGACGCTTTTGGACCTATAGATATAATTGGATATAGAGCTTATAGTTGACTCAACCCCTCAGGCACCAATCAATCAATCTGAATGGCAACGACATTTGAATTCTAATGCGTGTAGTAAATAACTCGTCGGCATTTTTAAATATCCTGTAAAGATTTTGGTGGGTAAAATTAAATAAGCAAGAAACTTAACAAGCAGTGAATTAAGGAGAAAGAAAGACTCACGGCAAGGAGAAGACCGATTTCGACAGAGGCAAAAAGGACGCCGAAGAAGGCGGCGAGGAGGACGATAAAATCGAGCTTATCGAGTTTCCAAATGTGAAAAGCTCCGGAGATATCGATAAGGCCAGGAAGCGCCGAGAGAATGATGGAGGCGAGAATTGCGGTCGGTGTAAAGTAAAGAAACCTTGTCAAAACCTCAAGCGAGATCATCACTGTAATCGCCATTACAATGTTCGACACCACCGTCTCGCAGCCAGCACTAAAATTCACCGCCGTCCTCGAAAATGATCCTATTACAAATTCCTCATAAAAATCTTATTATATAAATCGATTAGTCAAATTGGTCTTAAACTGAAACTCTTGATTTCTCACATTTTACCGGTCATTTTTGGTTGAACCGGATTTAATTGAAAAAAATAACATTTTACCGGTAGCTACATAGCAAGAAGTTAGAGAGCCAGCGATGTTGCTAAATCCCATTGCCATCATCTCTTTGTTTCCATCTAGACGATATCCTTTGATCGTCGCAAAAGATCTCCCCACTGCAATTGCTTCCTGTATTATTATTATTTAATCAATTAGTTATCCAAATTAATCAGTGGTTAAAGTTGATTAACCATTACTAACCGTGAGAGCGATGGTTGCAGAAATAAGACCAATTTTGGCGATTTGACCGAGATGTGGACTGTTGAATTGTAATTCGTGAACCGAAGGTCGGTTTAACCCTGGTTTAATGTGTTTAACAATCTTAACCCCTCGTGTCTCAGCCTTGGTTAAATACACGATTAGGGTTGCTAATATCACTGATATTAGCGGTGCGATTGCCGGAATCCAGAACAATTTTTTGTTTCTTTTCCCCTGAATTTTTAAAAATCAATTACAAAAAAAAGTATTCTGATGTGGATAAATAAATGTAGTATATATGTGAAACTAGCCCTGGGCATTCGGGTCTGTGGGTTGGGTCGGTTCGGGTTTTTCGGGTAGGGAAGAAATTGACCTATTTGGGTCCCAGGAGAATTTTGGTTCGGTTCGGGTATGGGATTTCAAATTAGAACCGATATAGAACCGAAATTTTTTTCGGGTTCAGCTCGGGTCGGGTTTTTACCTCAAACCCGAATTAGTGTACATAAAGAAAAAGAATTAATCAAAAAGAATTGATTTTCGAGGGTTATCAAAAGAATTAATCAAAAATGTATCTTTTTTACTCTCTCGTCTTCTTCTTCCTCTCGACTTCTTCAACCCTAACCGCCAAAGAGAGAAACGAGAGAAAGAGAGAGCAGAAATTTTGATCTCCGTTCGCCCCTCCGGCGTCCGGCGCTCGGTGTCGCGTAGGGGCATGTAGATTTGCTTAGTTCAAGTTGTCTTCATCTCCAGGAACTTGGTGTGCAACGCGAATGGGGAATCTCGACCTTCGCTTCTCCGGCGGTGTTGAGGTGTGGATGATCGCGGGATGAGGTGGAGCTATGGCGGAAGTTGCAGTGGAGAATTACCGATGCGATCGTGATCAAGTCGGAGAATACCAATGCGATCGAGATCCAGATCTGGATTTGCTCGAGGACGGCGAAGAGGATCTCGGAGGCGATCAAGTCGATCAGAGATAACCACATGTCATGCGTCTGTAAACCAGTTCCAATCCCCGGTTCGGGTTGGTTAAAAAAAAATTGAAAAATATAAGGGATGTGTTTCGGGTCTTTCGGGTACCCGAACGGGTCTCGGGTAAAACCTGACCCGAACCAAAACCCGAATCAAATTTGAAGAGGAACCGTTCGGGTTATTGTGAAGAACCGAACCCGAACCGAACCGTGCTTTTCGAGTCGGGTCGGTTCGGGTCCGCTCGGGTCGGTTTTTATGCCCATGGCTATGTGAAACAGTAATAAATTAAAAAATATAGTAATGTAGGAAAAATTTGTTTACTTACGATAAATCTCGCTAGGAGGATGAAGATAAGGAATGAGCTACCAATGACAAAGTTCAAAGGTTGCCACTGCAAAAGTTATTAATAAATGAAAGAAATTTAATATTCCAATTTTCAGACTTTAATTTTAATTGGGAAGAAAAAACACAAAACAAATTAACCGGTGCGTACCGGATGATGAAGCGAGTGGAAAACCGAAGATAAAACCGAAACCACATCGGTTTTGTTGGTAAAATGAGATAAACCAAATAAACCTTTGAGTTGTTGTAAGCCAATGACAATGGCAGCACCAGCCATGAAGCCGACAAGTGCAGCATGTGACAGAAAATCCACCAGAAACCCTAACCTGATTTACATTATAATAACATTTATTTTTATTAGATGAATACACCTTTGTCGTCGTCGTCGTCGTCCAAAATTATAATATTTTGAATAGAACATTAATTATATGAAATTATAACGAATCTCTATGCAAGATTTTGCCTGAAGAGTCCAAAGATGGTTTGAAACGCGCCAGCGAAAAACGTGACCGTGAAGACAATTTTCCGGTAAGCAATTGGGTCGGTGATCGGATCTTGAAGGTCACGAACCATAGACGAAAGCAGAAGTGAAACTACAGCCACAGGACCAATGGCTAACTCTCTCGAACTTCCCATCGTCGAATATATCAGAGGTGGTACCACACTTGTATCTGTTTTATTTATTTAAAGAAAATTTAATCAAAATTCACTGCAAAAATGTAAGGAACTATGCAAATTTAAGTTGTGAATCTGGACTTACATAGACCGAACTCTGGATCAAGTCCAGCCAAATTAGCATATCCTATACTCTGCAAATGAAATGGAAATTGTATCGAAAAAACCAACATTGATTATATATATTGACATATATCGATCGATTAAAATTACCTGAGGAATGCAAAGACTAGCGAGAGTAAGACCAGCCATTAAATCTTTCTTGAACATGTTGAGTTTGTATTGTCTTCCCCAAGTAAGTATAGGGAAAACCGATTTAAGACAAGAGTAAACCGGGTTTAATGGTTTCTTCTTCGTTTTGTTCCTCTGCTTGGACAACACATTTGTTCTTATGTACCCAATAAGCTCTTGCCACATGGTTGGTGGCTCCGGCGTATTTATCAGCCACCGCGACAACGGCTCTTCCACGGGGCCGCCTTCCGCCTGGTGGCTCTGGTGGTTCTGCATCTCTATGCCCATTTGTGTTATCTTTGTGGGCTTTTGAAGTGTGTGATAGAGAACTAACTTTGGTTTCCATATAGGTATATATATATGTTTATATATATATATATCGGTATTAAATTCTTTAAACTATAATAAAGTATATATTTTGAAACACTGGTCCTGATTTTTGAATGGGTGAATTTAGTATATAGCTATGGTTGACTGATAAATTAGGAAAATAGTAAAGTTAGACTCAAAAATTAGGAATTTAGGAAAGAGAAAAAATATATCTCTTAATTATCCTTCAAATTTACGTTAATTACAAAAATGTCATTGATCATAATAATCATTTTTCGACGTTGGGATGTCGGATAACTATTCACACAGATGTCGACATCACTGTTCATTACCGGATAACATAAAACACTATGTGATTTTAACGGATAACTATTTGATTAATATGCTAACTAATATGGTATCGCGATAAATTTATGGTTATCCGATAACTATAAAATGTTAACGTACTAACAATAATATCTGATACATGTAACATGCTAACAATAATATCTGATACTTGTAATATCCGATAATTAATATGGATAACTATAGAATGTTAACATGCTAACACTAATATCTTTTACATGTAACATGCTAACAATAATAACTGATACTTGTAGCGTACTAACAATAATATCCGATACTCTAATGTGCTAATATTATAAATATCTGAATAATATTTGTATTAACACGCTAACATAATAAATATCTGGATAAGATTTGTATTAATACGGTGAGTTAATAAAATATAAAGATAATAATTATATTCACATATAGGCTATGAATGGAACTACGGAAATTAAGCGGTTCATACTATGAGGTGGAGGAACCATCTTTCACTTCCATTCACAAGTTTTGTTGTTATTTTTTATAAGTGTGGTCAAACTGTCAAAGTAACGCATTTGAAAACAACATAGAATAATTTTTTTTCTTTGGTCATTCCTTTAAAAAATAATGCAGTGCGGATCAAACTCTCCTTATATTAGGTGGTTCAATTATAGCTATGAACAGTAGCTTCTTATTTTAGAGAAAAAATATAAAATGTAAAATAAATAAAGATAATAATACTCAAAAAAGAATTATTTTTGGTTAATGTTGTCAATTTATTACCATTCCTTATTAGTATTACCCAACCCATTTTTTAAAATGTTCTTTTATTGTAACTTTTGATACTCTAGTTACTGGTATTAGCTCCGTATCCAATAATACTCGATAATTTACGAACATATCTAATAAATTATGTATAACAATATCAAATCAATATAGACATAATACATGTTTTTTTAATTTATCGATACTTAAAATAATTCAGTGTAAAAATAATGTATTGGAACCGACACGATAGAACATTGTTTAACACTAAATTACAGAAATACATATTATAAGAAAATGAAAATAATATAGCAAATTTAAACTCCATAAATTTTTAACAATTAAATGTTATTTATAGATATTATAATTAATTAGAATTTCCATATCTAACAATAAAGATATTATGTAGATTATGTTTTGTAAAATATTTTATTTAAATTTTTTTTGTTTGAATTGTTTTTAGTATTTTCTACTATTTAAATATTTGTTTTGTACCGCTTGTTTATATTTTTACCATTCAACATATATTATAGAACGTTTGGTCCGCTTGATCCGCACTTGTTCCGCCTGATCCGCACTTGATCCGCCTGATCTGCTTGAACCGCTTGATCCACAACGCCTGATTCGCTTGAACCGCTTGATCCACAACGCCTGATCCGTTTTCTCCATTCGGAGCCATAATTTATACTGACTAATAACCAATAATAATGGTGAAGTTACCATGATAACAATGATAACTATAATCGACGCCGTCAATGCACCGGAGATAGAGATTGGAGAACAAAAATCGGCGACACCGGCGACTCGAGGCATTTTCCGCCATCGCTTGTGGTATAATCAGATATTCATGCCACCTTCGTCGACGTTTCTTTACCGTTCTCTGGCACCATAATAGGTGGAGGAGAGAAATTCGTAAACAATGGCAGCTTCCTCCCTCGTGTCGTAAGTGCCTAACCAAAGCGGCAGACGACTACTCGGATTTCTAATCTCCACCGCCCATTTCTCCCCATGACCTTTGTCTCTCTCTTCGTAATTTATATTGCTGTCGTAATAGCCATCAAAGCAGCAACAACAGAATCCACAGTTTTCATAAAGGGGGAGAGAGAAAAACAAAGAATTATAACAAAGAGAATGATAGAATCGATATGAGAATGGTCCTCCACCAGCAAATTTCATTAAAAAAAAAAATTAGAACTTTGCCAAGACTTACAAGCTTACGGCGATGTAGAGAGAATAGAAGATAAGAATAATAACCAAAAGGAGTAACTGGTAATTTTCTTTGCCCAACCACTATTCAAAAAGGTGTCTGGTCACCTAATTTTCTAATTATTGAGGGCTATGCATTGCTATTACTCTTTTTTTAATATGTTTCATCTGCATTAATTGATAATTGTAACTTTATAGCACAATAAACAAAATATCCTATTCCTATATTATATTTATAAAATAACATACGATACGCAAAATTGTAGAATATCGAATTCGTAATATATACTTCCTCTGTTTCATATTACTTGTCGTTTTAGAACTTAAATTTTGTTTCATATTATAAATCGTTTTATGTTTTCAATGCAAATGTTTGATAATATTTTCACTTTTATCTCTACTCCTTTAGCGTATTAATTAGTGTGATCATAGTATATAATACATTAACGAAGGGTAAAACAGAAAATGGAATTGTTTTTTTAACCTACGTAAAACAACTTAGAACGAAAAGTAATATAAAACGAAGGGAGTATTTTTTAGTGAAACTATATCTTACCTCTCATCTTCAAAACACTTCTAAACTCACCAAACATTAGATTGTGATTCAAATCTTAATTTGACCAGACTCATAATTAACTTAGCCACAATTTCACTCCCACAAAATTTGGCTCTTCGGCTAGTCACGCTATCATTTTTTTATTTGAGTGTCGGAAATTATTCGAGAGAAGAAATTTACTTTTGTTTTCTCGGATGTCGTCTTATGACGAATAAAATCAAGGGGGAAATTGGAAAAAAGGGACAAAAAAAAACTTACTTATTGTCCCAATAAGACTTTCTTCACTTTTGCCATTTTTTTACTAAACTATCCATAAATTAAATGTAATAAATTCTTACAATTTTTTAAAAAAATATTTAACATTTTCAAAAAATACATATAAATACAGATAAGGAAAGAAATATATTTTGAAAAATCGTTTTTGGAAAAATCAAGATTTAAAAAATATTTTTATACTTGTTCTACGAAATCCAGAACACATATTATATATCCACGATTTTGGTAGATTATATATTCTACCATTCGCTCTATGTCTACCAAACTTAGAATATATATTTTACCATTTGCTCTATGTCTACCGAACCTATAATATATATTCTACCATTTGCTCTATGTCTACCAAACCTAGAATATATAGTCTAGCATTTGCTCTATGTTCTACCAAATATAAAATATATATTCTACCATTTTCTCTATGTTCTACATAGTGTTAGAATACATATTCTAGCTCTTTCTCTATATTCTACAATCAGTAGAATATAAATTTCGCAGTTCTTTCATTGTTCTACGAACTGTAGAATTTGTATTCAGCCAAAGTAGTTAAGAATATATGAAAAAAATCTAGGAAAATCTAGTTTAATTACCAAAAATGTAAAACCTAAGAAACTATTTTTTCACGTTTTTATCTGTTTTTTCACGGTTTTGTCTATGTTTCCACGATATTCATTCTCTCTTCTTCTCCGTTTCTTCAACTTTTCTTACTTTTATCAGTTTTTCTCTTCTTCTTCTCCGTTAATATGCTGCATGTCTATGTAACATGTGGTGTATGGAGATCGGGTGCCAATAAGGAGTGGAGATTTATTGTTGAGAAAAATGAGGTAGATTACTTAATTTGGAATCAAGTACTACTCTAGAAGAGTTAAATATGATGGTTTTAGAGGACTACAGAATCGATCAGAGCATTGTTCATGTCGAGTTCAGTTATTTACCTTGCGATTTGATCAACATCTTAGGATCTCCACCGATTATTATCACGAATGATCGTCAAGTGAAAAAGTTTGTTGGGTATGCAAGGAAGAATGGATCGATACGGTTTAGAGACTACAAGATCCTAGATGGAAAGCCTGCTAACAGATTTGGTCTTGGAGACAAACCAGCTAACAAAGTATGTTCCTTTTTTAGTTTTCTCTTGCGATGATGTTTCATGTCTGGTACGAAAGTTGAAAGAAGCTATATACTTTTTTTTTGGTTTTTTACAGGATTATGCTTTGAAGATCATCCATGAAACAAATGAATCATGGGCTAAACTTGTCAAGAGATCAGTTGATGCTGGAGACCTTTCACTTTTCTGAACAGTTATAACATATCTGGCAATGTCCAATTATGAACAGACCCAAGAGTCTGACATCATTCTTGTTTTTCTTTCTATTGAGATATGACCATTAAGATTTTTGTTTTCTCCATTGATGACTGAGAAATAAAAAAGAAAGATATTATTGAATTTCTGCTTTGGAAATATTTATATGGAACATGAAAACATGTTTTTTTGACATGACATGAAACAGAGCAATATAAGAAGTGAGGAAGGGACATCTCCCCCAAAAAGCAATAAAGTTGGACGTGTTCGATTACATAATAACAACATGAGGAAAAAGTCGGATTATAATTTCAGTTAGAACAATGCATGAAACTTTTGAGAGAGAAGTGAGTGAGAATCTTCAGAGAGATTTTCCATCAATCTATCTTTCGATCATAAGTGAGCATTGGTCTGGATTATACTTTGCGGTGTGTCCTCCTCCCTGCAAAACCACACAATCAAAACCCCTTTGTATATATCTTTTTATTCTACCTGCAGAAACTTTGGAAAAGAAAGAAAAGGTTTATAAATTATTGCCTTGATGGTTGCAAATGTCATCTTATTGGCGTAAGTCCTTGTATATCTACAAACACGGATAAAATTCGAGTGTGTTTATAGATAACTCGGGAGGAAATAATGAAGTTTGATGAGATTGGAGCTAGAAACAATGGGGTTTTTTTCTGTTTACTCAGCGACTTGATTGCTACTCATCATCCAAGGTCTCCAGTACTCATCAACAATTGAATAGTTGAGAGATTTGATCCATGCTTCAGTTGAAGAGAAAGGTATTATCATATCATGATCACCACTGTTCCAAAACTTCCAAATATTGAGTTAGTGACTTCATCACAAAGAATAATAGTTTAACTAATACAAATTCATATATAGAGTTACCATTTCAAAGAAAAAAAAGACTTTCTAAAATAAAACAATGACACACCAACAAATAATAATCTTGCGTGTAGATGAGAGAGCGGAAGCCTTTTCGACTATTATTCACGTGATACAGAATGGCATTGTGAATATCATATGTATATGGTATGTTTTGGTTGTTGCATCGACTCCATTTTTTGAATCCCTGCATAAAATTAACATTGAATTGGTGATTTTTTTTACATAGGTACCTTCTTCACGCCTAGCGCTTTACGTACAATTTGTTGTATGGCATTTTGCTTTGGTTCGGTTCTGTTAAACCCTTGACAAAATCAGACTAGAAAAGCCAAAAGGGAAATAGACAATTGCAAATTGATAGATACACAAATACATGGATGTAAACACTTTATTCAAATTCTTTGTGCCATTGTTCTTCAGTTCAGAGAACAACGGGCGGTTAATATAGGAAACCAACCACGTAAATACAATCTATGTAGTTAGAATGAACCAAAATCCATAACAACAAAAAACAAAAGAAAGAGAAAAGAATGAAAATTAAACAAGAGGAACACAAGAACATGTACTTTCTTTCTATGTTCTCTCGTCTAAGATGTGTAAAAATTGCTTCGACTCCTATGATGATAACAAACAAAATTTGACAAAGATATAACCAAAATTTGAAAAAACAAGGTATAAAAAGATGTTCAAACAAAGCTTCTTATTTAGATCTTTATATGGAAATCCATACACACAAATATAACTTCCAAACTCAAAAATCAAAACCAGAAATATAACTTTCAAACTCGAAAATCAAAACCAGAAACATAAGTTTGGTTATATGCAGGACATTTCATTGTTTCATACATTATAAACAAAATTAACTCAAATACATAAGAAGAGATGATTAGTAGCAGTTAGTACCTTATGCATATAGTAATTAGAAAGCTCATGTTGCCAAAAATCTGTCATGAAAGCAATTGTTAGTGTTCATAGCTTAACAAAACAGAAACTTTAACCATATCAAAGATATAAAAACATAAACAAATGTACAATCATGATTCACGAAAACTTAAAGTGAAACCCAAATCAAAGACGCAAGACTATTTGAGAACAATTGCATTAGCCATACACAACATCAAACATGAGACGTTTCTGTTTCTAACCAATTTTACAATTCACCTTGAATGAAAACAGAAAAACCATTAACGAAACGCAAATTGAAAAACCTTTACTCATGTAATTCAACTTGAATCAAAACCAAAAGAACCCTCCATCTATCATGGTGATTATGGATTCTAATTTCTAGCATCGAAACAATCTTCAACAAAATCCTAGATACTCTTATACACGGAAATACATTCATAGAGATGAGCTAATATAATCAACAACTCCAAAGCAGTAGAAATTCGCAGGAAGAGAAACTAGAAAGAGCAGATTTACACATATTGGATTGTAAAACACGATGAGGAGGAACGAAGGAGGAGTTCGGTAGAAACGAGGCGGACGAAAGCGGATGATGAGGAAAGAAGTGGACGGAGATAGAAGTCGACGAAAGTGGAGGATGACGTAAAACCGAGGAGGAGAAAATTTCACTTAAAGGAGTCGACGGAAATAGATATCGGTGGAGGAGAAGTTTTTTTTTTTGGTCGGCTAAAACTGGTATCGGCGGAGACACAGATGTAATGGTTATTGATATGTTTTTTTTTGTTATTGTTTAACTCTCTTTACTCGTTTTGTTTTGTTTTTATTATTTATTTTGTTTTTATTATGTAAACATAAAAATTAAAATTATTTGTTTTTGATTATGTAAGGGTAATACTGGATTTCTAATATTATAAGTCCTAATGGAACAATGTTTAGTGAGAAAATCTTATGAGGATAAAATGTGAGTTTTTTTGTCCTTTTTTTCAATTTCCAAAATTCGTCCATTCGTCTCGAGTAGTTATCAAAAACAAATTTTGGTGAATAGTTATTGATTTAGCGAATATGTATAGTACGACATGAGAGTAAAAAACAAATTTTGTTATCCGACTGTATTTCGTTTATAACATAATAAAAATGAACATACCAACAAGAGGGCATGTTGCAAATACATGATAACTTTGTCGGAATATATCACGGTCGTACATAATGTCAAGAATATCAGGTTTGCGGCTGTGAAAGATGAGTACTATCTTGTTGTGCCCATTATTTGTCATCGCAAACACATTGATGATTGTATATAAAAAAAAAACATTCAAGATTTTATATATGCATGGATGTACAATTAAAAACAAGAAAAGAAAATGCATGACTAATATATAAATTTAATATTATCAGTATTATTAACTGAAGTTGATCGCCTACCGGCTAATCCTTCATAAAATCATCTAGAACCTCTGGTTCAGATATGTGAGGGGTAAAGGTGTGTGGCTGATACCACTAGGCTAATGGAAAAAACAAAACAAAAAAACAGCAGTATTATTACTGCTTTAAAAAAAGACAATAAATAACCAAAATTTATAAAATCAGGAATTATTTTATTTATTATCTATTGACGATGATATATGAGACCACATGAATTCTCATAATTGTAGCATACCAACCTTGGATGGACGTCAGATAATTGCAATATTTGACATTCAATTATCAGAATATACTTTCTGGCAACAAAAAAAAAATCAGTATATACTTAATAGAAATTTCCAGAAATTAACAAACAAATCAATATCCAAATTGTTTACATTAGAACATAATCCTCTTTTTTGTTTGCTAACTTAGAACATACTCATTTGATAGTTAACATAGGAATTCTGATCCAAAGCGAATATTTTAAGTGGAGATGTCAGGGTTGCCAAATAAAACAAAAATGGTTTGATGGAGAAAGAAGGCACTATACCATAGTTTATTTTGAAGGAAATGGAAATGCGAATGAAAATTTTGATTTGAAGAATATATGGTTGTTCCTTTCTTTTGGGGTCTCTTTTTCCTTATCTTTATATGGAAGAATATGGAATTGAACGGAGGAGATGTGGTCTTTGGGCTTGTTCGGTCCACATTCTCTTTCCATTTTGGAATTTTTGGTTACTATGATCAAAACCAATGAAATATATTCATCATACGGCCATTATCTAAGCATGGCTCGTATATGATTGTTTCTATATCTTTCCACTATGAACCACTCTTATTCACTTCTCTACTCTTTTTCATCCACCAGAATCCTCCAAACTATAGCTACTGTAAGGTCATAGGATCATAGACTCGTACGTAGAATTCTTTGGTCCAACGATCTCATCAATGCCAATTATTTTTATGTGAAAGTTTGCCAATCGATAAAGTTAAACATATGAGAAATATTGCTTTTATTTTTACACGACGGCATCATTTTTTTCTTTTTCTTGCAACGGATGCAGTGTGTTATTCATAAAAAAAAACTAGAAAAATTGTATAATATTGGACTTTGCAATTGTTATGCAAATCTTGTAGTGTTACATAGAGAATGAAGCCAGTGAAATATTTATATGCATGGCTACAGCCTACTGCCAAAATGACAAGATTTACTTATTTCTAAGCATTTGACTTGACATGATTTTTTGTGTTTTCGTTGTTTATTTTGTTACCTATATGATGAGTATTCAAAATATTCATAAAAATGCCATATATTTTTCATTGAAAAGGCCAATAACACGTTTTATAAAAAATGACAAAGAAAACACTTTACAACAAAATTTTGAGAATTATAATTTATAACAAAATTTCATCACTATTTCAAAAGTGAACATTGATAAGATATCTCAAGTTTTTTTTCTGTTCAGTTAGACTGTTAAAAGTTTAAATCCCGAACCAATTGCCACCTTTAAATCTTGTTTGGAGACGTTATAAAGTTGATGAGTTGTGTTGAGAGTGAATTTTTTTCAAATAGGTGAAGGGTTGAAATGGTTCGGATGAGTACCCAATCCCATGGAGGTACGTTCCTATAAATATTCATTTATGTCATAGTATAATGCCATAATGGGAGAAAGCATCCGCAAAACAAAATCCAATATTTCAGTAACATATTATATATATCTCCCATCGTTTGAGTATTATGATTTGAGCGTTAGATGGTTTTCAGAAAATATTTTCGAAAGACACCACACTGGTATTCTAATAACTCTCGACCGCTCATCATCTTGTGCATACTGACTATTCTCCAAATATCGAATCTCGTTTAAACGACTAAACATAAATCATAACACACAAACAAGTTGAATTTGTTTTTTTTTTTGGTTGAGTTAACCCAACTCCTTAATTCATGACTGAAAAAATTAAACATTGATTGAATTTTTGTATAACTCGTTGGGAATAAGCTATTTTAAAAATATTTAATGTACAATAGTTCGATTAATTTAACATGTGTTGTTCATATGTTTAAATAATAATAAATTGTTACAAAAAAAATCTAATAAATAAAATATCTAAAAATTTCATAAGTCATCCTATAACAACTAAGATCCAACCTAATTAAGTAACTAAATAGTTATTGAAAAAACCTCATAGTTAGATAAGTTTTTATTTTTCTTTCTTTAAACACAAACTATTAAGAACTGTTCTGAACCGAACCAATCTATCCACCGAGATAACCCATTATGACACCTTTATCTAAAAGGCATATCATACGTGTGGCCGCGTCCTACGGTTACGGGAGACCATCAACTGTGCCTTACGAACTTTATTTGTATAATATTGCTAATGGATATAAAATATTTATTATTAGAATCGTAAGTTAATAAATACTAACAACGTGTGATTAAAGGGTTGATTGGTTTAGATGCAATCGTCTGTAAACATAGTACTTGGCTACATGCAAACGATTTCGGTTTGCATCGTTGAATTTTAGTAATAAAAAGCCTTTATTACCACTGTATAACGGTGATGAAATGCTTCAAAATCAAAAGTTCAAATTGTCAACGTTTGTGATGGTATAGATGGTTGTGAGAATTTTTGTTCTTACAAATTTATCCCTACTATACCATTTGACAACGCTATAAAACGTTCTAAATCAAAAATAATTTTGTTTGCATTAGTTGGCGACTGTACAAATTTATTCCTGCGTTTTTACGTGTTTTCATCGCTTGTTTTAAGATTTTTATCGAGTCAAATTATTTTTTAGAGTTTTTTAGTCTTCTATCGAATCTTTTCAAGTTTTAGATTTCTTTACAGGATAAAACTAGTAATTCATAGTAAACTTTACTGTTTTATCTTGGAATCTTTTCGGACTTAACCTAATCAAATTTTAGACCTATTTATACCTTATTTAAACTACTTGTTAAGATTATACTTTATTTTCCTACATGCTTCTAGGTTTTATTTTTATGGAGAGGAGAGTCTCTACTTCTACTGCATTTTGGAGAAGATTTTTAAACCCATTTATATTTGTTTGCAATTTTATTATGGTTTTTTCTCATATCTATTTGGTTGTTTAGTTTGATTATAATTATCGATTGTTTTTTTCATTTTTTGTTTATCTTATTGCTGAAACTTGATTAGTCATGTTCTGATCGTTTTAGGTTGTTTAACACATTAAAAGCGTGATTAAAAAGTGAAAGAACATAGATGAGCAATAAGTCCTTAGCCAAAGAAAGGTGATGTTAAAGCTTTTTGTGAACAAATCAAATTTAAACTTAATACATGTGTAACTTCCTGATTTCAAATGATAGCCTAGGATTTTAGGTTTTTAGATATAATAATTGATACTAAGAGAGTAGATTTATTATAAAACAATGATTTAAATTCCAAAACGGGGCTTAAAATTTTTCAATTCGTATGTAATTCTTGATTTTTTGGGAAATTACCTTAATGTGCAGAATGAAACCCTTACTTAGTGCGGAGATAGGATTTGAACCTACGACATCAAGGAGGAACCTAGCTTCTTCAGCGAAGCTAGAGGAACCCCTTGCGAGCTACCAAGCTGTTCTACTCTATTCGCATTGCTTCTTTCCTCTCCAATATCTTATTTTCTTAGTCTCGTTCTGTCTCTATAATTAGGTCAAGCATTTTCGGGAATACCTATCCCATAATTAACGTTTTTAATCCATAATTTTAAATTGTTTTATTCATTTATTTTCCTGCATTTGAAAATAAACAAACTCGTTAAAAAATATGTAGAACCTATTTTGATAATTTACATTCAAAGTCTACATATTTGGTATCCACATCATCTTACAAACGCATTCGTTTTAGTCGTTATACTAGTCGTATAAAGTATTCACTAATGTTTTGTTTAAGATAAAAGTTCTAACCAACCAATCTAACATACGTACTCATGCATAATATTATATTTTTGTCAAACATAATCGTAACTGATTACACACACATATATATATATATGATACTCTCTCTGTTTCACAAAGAGTGTCATTTTGACACATTTCACACATATTAAGAAAACTACTAAAAGTTTTATATTACATTTTATTAATACACTAAACATTTTCTTTCTCTCTAATTAATACACTAAAACAATAAGATAAAAATTGAATTTTTGTTTAAAATTATGCATTGAAAACATAAAACGACACTCTTTGTGAAACAAAAATAAAATCTTAAAACGATACTCTTTATGAAACGGATGGAATATATTAATTCATGTATTAAAACATTTGCATGGACAGTTGACTAATAATATATTTTACCCTTTTTGAGCGGCACCTGGAAATTTAAAGATTTCTTATATGTAGTTTATCACGAAGAAGAAAAATTGTAGTTATCAATTTATCATATTTTATTGCCTCCCGAATCATTGAAACGTTTAGTTTCTTATAATTTCATGAGGCAATAAAATACCGATTTTTTTCGTTTCCTGGTCGGCAACGTTTAGTTTATTAACAGACATATCACCAAAATAATAGGTTTTACATCCCATAGCCCTTTTTTTTTTGTATCGCCGAGGTTCTGGGCTTGCGGATCCGTACATCCCTGGAGCGGGGCTCAAACTATGTTAAAGTCATTCATTCGGAGTCCTTCGGAAGAGACTCTTCCTAACAGGAATCGAACCGAGCACCCCGCATTCCCTACATTTTCGGGGTTAATGTGGCTTACCGCTCGTCCAATGCCGCGTTGGTTCCCATAGCCTTTTTTAGTACATCGATTTCTCAATTTAACCATCAGGCATATTTGCATATGCTCAAGTTCAATGGCGGATCTAGAAACTATTTTGATTGGGAGCAAAAAAATAAAATAAAAATAGTGTTATAATAAAACCAAAATAACATATTAATTTACGTTTATTTATTAATTTTTAAATACATCGTTATTGTTTCATTAGAAACAAATAAAACAATTTTTATGATTTGATGTTCATTTATGTTTGAACTTGCTCAGTTTACACATATGTTTTCACTGTTTCAAACTCTGATTTTTATTTCATGAAATCAATGCTTTTCAAATGGCCAAAAAAATAAGCAAATAAAACAATTTTTATTTTCTCATTTTTACAGTAAAAATAAATTAACTAGACTTGTCATTATTTTCAATTACTAAAAATCCAACTGATATCTTGCCATCTATGTCAACTAATTGAAAACTCATAAAAACAAACATCAAATACCTAATAAACTTTTATAAATAAAAAATTCACACTAAACAAAAAAATGTATATAGACGTACAAATAGTAACCTAGAGAAAAAGATGTTAAAAATAAACAAATAAATAAATTAGAAGAAAAAGAAATAAGTTTAAAAAGCCATTAAAACCATTGTGGTTGGCGAGAAGAAAAAAAAACATAATGGCTTCTTGATCAAATAAAAAAAAATAATGTATGGACTTGTGGGTTATCAGATTTTTTTCATTATTATATTAATTGATTTAGTTGGGTTTTAATGTTTTGGGCTTTTTTTTTTTTAGTTTAGTTAGGAACCAAAAACAATGGGGGCATAATTACAATTTTTAGTGGGGTAACAAAAAAAATTAGTTAAAAATTACATTAAAATTTGAAAAAAAACACTGGAGCATCTGCCCCCACCCTGTGAACAGTAGATCCGCCCCTGCACAAGTTTAAGCTTGAGACATTGTAATAGACTCAAGTCTAAGCTTGGGAAATTGTTATAGACCAAAAAAATTGTTACCTATCTTATTTGTGTGTGTGTGCGTGTGCGTGTGCGTGTGGTGGATTGGTAACGAATACAAATCGAAACAGATCTTCTTCTTTTTTTCCAAAAAGAAAAAAGAAAAAAAAAAAAAAAGCGTACATTCTTGTAAAAATCAAACTTAAAAAAAAAACCCTTGTTGACGAAAAAAACTAATAATAGTGTGTGGCTGGCCATGAACCAACATGGAGAGCCAATAGCTCGTAGCCAGCAAAGCATTAGCGCGCGTGATGAACACGCAGTCAATGGCAAAATGCACCGACGAAGAACCTAGCCACATAACAGTCCACGTTCAAGTTTACTTGCGCGGGGCCCACAATCTTCTTAAAAAGTCAACTCCATCCCCAAAAGAAACGCTCCTTTCTTTTGACCTTTTCGCTTTCTCGAATTGGAGCCAGTGGCATTTTCGTAAAAACAACTTCGATCTAACCGCTTCTTTCTAGTTTCCATAACTTCTGTCATTATCACCTTATATTTTTTTCCCCTGGAAACAAAGAAATTTCAATATCACGACTTTTATCTCTTATATTTAAAGTTTATTTCAATTAAAACGATAATCACGACTTTTATCTCAGTTTATTTTTAAAAAACGAGATTATTTTCAAAAACCAGATCAATTTTTTTGTTCCTCCTCATTTTTTGCGAAATACGCTTCTCTTCTTCTGCTAATTCCTTGTATTTTCCCATTCAAACAATGTCGATTTTCTCGGGATAATTTACCTATTTCTGTATACTTGGGGTTTTTCTAATTCTTATTGATATTTTGAGAGAAATTCAGTGAACCTGGACGAGATTCGGATTTGCTGATTTTACTATTTTTTTATTAAAAAAAAAGCTTAGAAAAGAATAGTGAACACAATCTGGCTTTCCAAATCTAAAAAGGGGAGGTTGTAACTGCGTCTATCGTGTACTTTCATCTAATTCTTAAATCTTTCTTTCTTTTTCGCATAAAGAAATAATTGAATCACGTGAAAGATCTTTGGACGAAAAGGCTAAAAAAACGAGATCGAATTTCTTCTTCTTCTTTTCCAGGTAAAGTGGTTTCATCACCTTCCAACTATCCTTCCAACTATCAATGGTTATGCATCTAGTTACTTTACCCACTAATTATTTGATATCTATTATTTTTATTTTAAAATTGCTCACTTATAGAATACACGTGCGTATATGTTTAATCATATGTACTTTTTTATTGTTAAACTTTAATCATTGTTTGATCAATTCCTTTTTCAATAGCTTTTTGCGTGATATCAGAACAATCACATAGTATTATAATTGACTATATATACAATAATGCGTAGAACTAGAAAAGTGCATATCGTATAGTGCTGAAATTTACGATTAGAGTGTTTTTTTTTATCAATTAACTCACAGTTTCAACCATGCATATTTGTTGTATGGATCACAAAGTCATAAATATGTGGGATTCACTCTAGCTCCAATCCAATTACTGACAATTAAATTCAATTTCTGGTTAACAGGATATAACAAAATTAGCAAAAAAAGAGAAACATAAAGTTGTTTTGAAAAAATTTACTTTTCAGACTTCTGATAGAAGATAGTTTGATGTTTAAAATAGTTTTCATATAAAGTGAAAACGCCACTTACTTTGATTTTTTTGGTGGAAAAATTAGAAGAGCAGCCAATTTTTAAAAACAATTCAGCCACGGTCCATCACCTTGCACACAAGTTTTTGTCCAGAAACTAACTTAATTAACTTTCAAGTAGTTATTATTTAATGTATGTATGTATATGTTTTCCTTAAAAAATTCTAGCAAATAAACTAATTATTTACGAAATTGACATAACAGCTACACAGTTTAAGTTTGGACAAAGATGTTGAGTCCACATTAGAACCACCAAAAATATAACATATGAGTTAGGTTTGTGTTATACTAGTTTTTAGGTCTTCTCTCTAAATTTATGTTCAGTTAGGTTTGTTTTCTATATTTTTAGGTCTTGTTTCTAAAATTTCTGTTCAAGCAAACGATGAGGAAATCCGGAAATCAAATGTTAATTAATCAGATACTCTTTCCGAATAATGCGGTACTCGTTTACTCTTGGCTAAAATTAAATTTAGATAGATAACTGAAAGGAAAATGAAAAAACGTTAATTTTTCGTACTTATTGAGGGATAACTACTGTAATCTGCCACGTGGCGGTAGCCATTCTAGTCAACGATCTCTCCTGCTGGCAGATTGTTTGCAGTTTTGCGCACAAAATTTGCCACAAAACCATTGACTTAATTTATTTACATTTAATGTCGATCGACTCAAATAAAAAATTTGCAATCTAATTTAGACTTTCCATCTTTCGTCATGCACTTGGTCTCTTAGGAATCTATACGATGACACTCTCTAATCACAATTAAATAAAAACAATTAATCTCCTAAACTTTTCATTATAAATAAGCTTCATCAATGCTACTCCAAAATCACACTAAACAAAATATCCACTTTACTCACTTTTCCAGCTATCTATCTTTCTCGTGGTTCGATCTCCTCTGTTCACACAATTTTCAAACCGAACTTCAAAAATTGTAAACTCAATTAACCTAACTAGTCTCTTGTTATGTTTGCAGATACATAGCTATGTCGGCGAGAGCTCATCCTGTGGACGGAGATGTAAATCCGGCGACGGAAGGTGGAGATATTCCGATCAAATCGTCGTCCCACCGGCATAAAGTAGGGGTCCCACCGAAGCAAAACATGTTCCATGATTTCATGTACACTTTCAAAGAAACTTTCTTCCACGATGATCCTCTTCGACATTTTAAGGATCAGCCTAAGTCCAAGCAGTTCATGCTCGGTCTCCAATCTGTCTTCCCAGTTTTCGATTGGGGACGTAACTATAATCTCAAGAAGTTTCGTGGCGATCTCATTGCCGGTTTAACCATTGCCAGTCTATGTATTCCTCAGGTGAAAAAACTAATCTCAATTACTCTGTTACTTGTATCACAAGATATCTATCCTTCTTTTGTTTCTTATGCATATTCTATGATGGTTCCAGGATATTGGATACGCTAAGCTCGCGAATCTGAACCCTAAATATGGTTTATGTAAGTTTGATTTTGACTTAATTCTGATCAATCACACTTGGCCTAGTTTGAAAAACAGGGGATAATTAATAATTCGAATTTGGTTGAAAATGATTTTACAGATTCGAGTTTTGTTCCTCCATTGGTGTATGCTTGTATGGGGAGTTCTAGGGATATAGCAATTGGACCCGTTGCTGTGGTTTCTCTGCTGCTAGGTACTTTGCTTCGAGCTGAGATCGATCCAATCACAAATCCTGATGAATATCTCCGCCTTGCCTTCACCGCCACGTTTTTCGCCGGCGTCACCGAAGCAGCCCTCGGTTTCTTCAGGTAAATGATCTCTGATGTATCGACAATTCTTTTTTTTTTTTTTTGATGATAGATAAGGTTCTCAAAGTTTTATGAATCTCAGATTAGGGTTCTTGATTGATTTCCTTTCCCACGCGGCTGTGGTTGGATTCATGGGTGGCGCAGCCATCACAATCGCTCTTCAGCAGCTCAAAGGGTTCCTCGGGATCAAAACATTCACCAAGAAAACCAATATCATCGCTGTTCTAGATTCCGTCTTCAGCTCAGCTCATCACGGCGTAAGAATCCTTCCTGTGCAAACAATCGGTTTCTTGCTTACTCCATTGTTTGCTAAATCATATCAATTTGGCTATGCAGTGGAATTGGCAGACGATACTCATTGGTTCATCTTTCTTGACCTTCCTTCTCACCTCTAAGTTCATTGTAAGAAATTATATCTATTATTGAAATATCAAATTGCCTATTCTTCTTGTTTTGATCTGAACCTGAAATCTCTAGGCCTGGTGATGGAACAGGGGAAAAAGAGCAAGAAACTATTCTGGGTTCCAGCGGTCGCGCCATTGATATCCGTTATCATTTCCACCTTCTTTGTCTACATAACCCGAGCTGACAAACAAGGAGTCCAAATCGTAAGAACTCAATCAACCTATTCTAAGCAGTTACTTGCGCCACAAGTGATTTGACATTGTGTTAATCTCTTTCCCTTTTTGATGTTCGAAGGTGAAACATATTGACAATGGCATCAACCCTTCCTCTTTTAGTAAAATATACTTCTCCGGCGATTACCTTGCAAAGGGAATTCGCATCGGTGTAATTTCCGGCATGGTTGCCTTAACAGTAAGTTCCAAATCAACGACTCAGACTTTCAAATTCAAAACCAATTGGTTATAGGTACAACTTCCTCATCGAAACCCTGAATATTTCAAACTGTTTTCACAGGAAGCTGTAGCAATTGGAAGAACGTTTGCTGCAATGAAAGACTACCAAATCGACGGCAACAAAGAGATGGTAGCATTAGGTGTAATGAACGTTGTTGGATCGATGTCTTCTTGCTATGTTGCAACAGGATCGTTCTCAAGATCGGCTGTCAATTTCATGGCTGGGTGTCAAACGGCAGTTTCAAACATCATAATGTCAATCGTCGTTCTCTTGACATTGCTATTCCTCACTCCTCTCTTTAAGTACACTCCAAACGCGATCCTCGCAGCTATCATCATCAACGCCGTGATTCCTTTGATCGATATCCAAGCTGCGGTTTTGATCTATAGAGTTGATAAGCTCGATTTTATTGCTTGTATGGGAGCTTTCTTTGGCGTCATCTTTGTTTCCGTTGAGATCGGACTTCTCATCTCCGTACGTCTCAATAAAATTAAACCATATATAGTTAATCATGATAATTCTCCTTCAATCTTAATTACTGATTTGTGTGTGTGTGTGTGTTTGTGGACAGGTTTCTATATCGTTTGCTAAGATTCTCTTGCAAGTAACAAGACCTAGAACCGCGGTTCTTGGAAATATTCCGAGAACTTCGGTTTACCGGAATATCCAACAGTATCCTGAAGCCACTATGGTTCCAGGGGTTCTTACGATTCGTGTTGACTCTGCGATTTACTTCTCCAACTCAAATTACGTCAGAGAAAGGTAAACCCTATACAACACTTTAACCTTAACCAAGAACTGTTCCGTGGTTTACAAGAAACATAATTCGGAATCTCTTAAAATTTTGCAGGATCCAGAGATGGTTACTAGAAGAGGAAGAGAAGGTGAAAGCAGCAAGCCTACCAAGGATTCAGTTTCTCATCATCGAAATGTCACGTAAGTTAAACTTAACTCCTAATCCCTTCTTAATTACTATCACTATTTTTTTTTCTCTTATAAACAAAGATTAACGAACACGATTATCTTCAGCTGTTACTGACATCGATACAAGCGGTATCCACGCCTTAGAAGACTTATACAAGTCTCTCCAGAAAAGAGACATTCAGGTACATATATATAGACAATAACCTTAAAGGATTTTATATAAGTAAGCAATCGAAGTGAATTTAGTTATTAAACAACAAAAAAAAAATTGAATTTAGTTGAAGAAGATTACCTTTTTGTAGAGTTATAAAATTGACTCTGTTTTCTTTATCGTATATAAACAGCTGATTCTGGCGAATCCTGGACCGTTGGTGATAGGCAAGCTACACTTATCGCACTTTGCTGACATGTTAGGACACGACAAGATCTTTCTCACGGTGGCTGATGCCGTCGAATCTTGCTGTCCAAAACTCTCCGACGAAGTCTAAAAAAAATACAAGAAAGAAGATGAAGATAATGACGAAGAAAAAAAGATGCTCTGTGTTTAGTGTTGTACAGTAGAGCTAAGAAAGTGGCTTTAGCTTTCAATTGCATCTTTTGGTCCCTTTTCTTTATGTTATACAAGAGGTCAAGTGTAAAGTTGACCTCAAGGTCCCACCTTAGCGTCTTGTTGTTCTATTTTTGTATTACGTAAAGATTTACCGAATAGCCATCAAAAAGACCATTTCAAATCGAAATTCTTAATATCATCAAATCAATTTAAAAAGAAAAAAAAACGCAAAATATGTTAACAACAATGATCAAGGATGTCCAACGTGTGGAGATCTATGTTTCTGGAATAAGTTGATTAAAACAAATGGGAACTCAATAATGTGACTAGTTGGAATTTAAAACGCATTGAATATCAGTATATAAAATGATCCTATCCATATCCTTAGCACAAAGCAATCATATTTAGTTTCATTATTTTTCCAATTTGTCAGTTGGATTAGTTGGCGAATTATTTATCTTCGATCAAGACATTGATATGTACCTGAACCAGAAACAAAGCCAGATTCATTTCAGAGTGGTTAAAGAGCCTTAACACTGTAGATGATAAGATCCTTTCTTTTTCTACTAAGGGCACACAAATAAAACGCTGCGGTGTGACAAGTCATTTTTATTTATTTACTTATTGGGCTTTATCGGATGAAAGCCCAAATCATGTGAATCCACGAAACCCATTTCTTTGTGAAGAATCAAAAACGCTGCGTTTGGGGTTTATCTCTCTCTCTCTCTGTTGCCGCCTCCAGCGTTATCCGTAAGCGTTAGGTTCGGTGCGTTTTTCCGCCGTCAATGGAGCTTCTCCGCTCCTTCCGCTCCGTCGGTGTTCATATTCTCCGACAAGCCACGCCTATCTTTACCCGAGGCATTAGAATCTCGAGGCCCGCCTCTAAGAATCTCTTCGTTCTCTTATTCTCTTCCTCTGCTAAAACCCCTCTTCTTAAACCACGAGCTGCGTCATCAGGTTAAGAGCCAAAGAAATGATTCCGAAGGTTTCTTATCTACTCTATTGCTAATCAGATTTTTGTTTCATTCTGATTGTTGCAGAGAAGAATTCTCTCGTTTTCAAGGGAGATGAGCGTGTGGTGGGTCTTCTGGGCAAGGTAGATGACGCATTCGATAACGTCGATCGGTTTCAAAGCTCAAGCACGATTGTGGCGATCGTGACGCCGATCGGTGGGCCACCTGGTGCGGTAGGAATCGTACGGTTATCGGGGCCTAAAGCTGTGGAAGTTGCACGACGAGTCTTTCGTTCTGCTAAGAAGAGGATGAAGAAGGCGAGCGATTCGGATTCATGGCGGCCCACGAGTCATTTCGTGGAATATGGAGTTGTTGTTGATTCAAAAGGCAATGTTGTTGACGAGGTAGAATCTGAAAAAAGTTCTCAAATTTTCAATTCCATTAAAGCTAATTCACACTTTTTTCTGTTTCGATTTCTTCGCAATCAAATTAATGACTTATGCTTTAGATCACAATTTTAACTGGGAAAAACATCAGAATTTGTTTGACATTTCTACTGTTGTGCACGTTTTGTTAGAGATGGATTATAGATCTTCGACTGTGACTGCTTGTTAGGTTTTAGCCGTTCCCATGTTGGCTCCTCGGTCATATACTCGAGAAGATGTAGTTGAGCTCCAATGTCACGGGAGCGAAGTTTGTCTGCGGCGCGTTTTGAGGACATGTGTTGAAGCTGGAGCAAGATTAGCAGAACCAGGTCAGGGACTCGAATTCCTTCATTACCTTTTGTGTCCATCCTTGTATTACAGATTTGGATATTGGGATCTTCGGTTAATGTTTTGACTCGTTAGTATAGATTCTGAATCCTTTTTCTTTTTTTTTTGCTGGACTTGCGGTGCATTCAGGAGAGTTTACACTTCGTGCCTTTCTAAATGGGCGTTTAGACCTTACGCAAGCTGAAAATGTTGAAAAACTCATCTCGGCCAAGTCTTCTGCTGCTGCTGATGCTGCTTTGGAAGGGATTCAGGCATACATTTTGCCCTCATTGTGATAAATATATATGATCACTGTTAAATAACTACAAGTGTTCTCTACTCTTTTCTTTAGGGAGGGTTTTCATCTTTGGTCAAATCATTAAGAGCGCAATGCATTGAGCTCCTCACTGAAATCGAAGCTCGTTTAGATTTCGAGGACGAGATGCCGCCATTGGATACAGACTTGGTTATTAGCAAAATAAACAGCATGTCTGAAGACGTAGAAAGTGCATTAGATACAGCAAACTATGACAAGCTTCTTCGGAGCGGGTTGCAGGTATATTTTAAGAATAATTATCCTTCTTCTTGTTCATGCTTGTAGCTTTTTAAGTGTATTGTATTTCATTTTTCATTTATCTTTCTTACTGAAACGTTACAGATAGCTATTGTTGGGCGTCCGAACGTCGGGAAATCAAGTCTTTTAAATGCCTGGAGCAAAGTATGGAACAGAACGATCCTTATTCTCTTTTCCTTTTTTTTTCTGTAAAAACTTAAATGTTTGACACTATTTATTCAAATAGTCACATTTCCGCTGGTGGTTTATTTTTAGCGTGCAGAGTGAGAGAGCCATTGTTACAGAAGTTGCTGGAACTACTCGAGACGTAGTGGAAGCTAATGTTACACTCCGTGGCGTGCCTGTCACACTTCTCGACACTGCTGGTATCAGAGAAACCAGTGACATTGTCGAAAAATTAGGTCAGTTATTATTCAACGATTTAAAATCGGAATCTTTGCCCGAGATCTTGAGCGAGAGTTTGAAAAACTTGCAGGAGTTGAGAGATCAGAAACAGCTGCTAAGGTTGCTGATGTCATAATCATGGCGGTGAGTGCTCTCGAGGGCTGGACTAAAGAAGACACTGAGCTTCTACGTAAGATCCAATCGGATAAGGTAATTATTTGATATTCACACTGCTCTTATATTCTGATTTTGGTAATTGAAATCTTCATCATCTTCTTCCCACTGCTCTTATATTCTGATTTTGGTAATTGAAACAGCCTATGATTCTGGTGATGAACAAAATCGACTGCGCTCTTCCTGATTGCTTTGATCAACTAGAAGATGAGAAGAGGAGGAAAGAAAAAGTTTTCCATAAATCTGTCTTTACATCTGCTGTTACTGGTCAAGGAATTGAAGAGCTTGAAGAAGCAATATTGGAGATTCTTGGTCTTGATCGTGTCCCCACTGGAGGACATCAATGGACCGTGAATCAGGTCTGTCTCAATTCTACCTTTAATTCTGAGACAATGCGAACAGCTCGTGCGAACAGCATTGTCCATTAACTTTTGAATGTTGCATTTATCCCTCTTTTGTGTTGTATCAGAGACAATGCGAACAGCTCGTGCGCACGAAAGAGGCTCTCGTGAGGCTGAGAGAAGCAATCGAAGATGAGATTCCGATTGATTTCTGGACGATTGAGCTGAGAGAAGCTGCTTTGGCTCTTACTCAGATCAGTGGCCAAGATGTCTCTGAAGAGGTCTTGTCCTCCATTTTTGCTAAGTTTTGTATCGGAAAATAAATGATTGCTATTAATCAAACCCCAAACAAATCAAAATCATTCTTATTTACCACATAGTTTCAACATAAATCTGAAGTTTTTTAAACTCAGGATCCGCACCGTTATAGAACCAATAAAGGGAAAAGCAGATATATTACAATACGGTCTTCTTAACGTAATAGACCTCTGTTTCAAAAGTCCTGATTGATTCGAGTCCTTGTACATTATAATTATCGTTAACTAACAAACATCGTCAAAATAATAATGAAAGCGAATTATGAAAATGAAGTTCCCCGACAAAAAATAATAATAATGAAGTGTGTGGACCAGATGTTGAAGCCCACTAGTAAAAGAGAAGATGGCCCACTTTTCAATTTCTGAAATTGATATTTGGAGTTGGGACCAATTTTGTGTTTGGTTACTGTAGACAAAACCTTTTTGTTGTTGTGTCCAGAAAATGAACGAATCACAAGTCAAGAAACATAAATAAAATTAACGTCTCTTCACTTTTTTCACTCACTTGTGTCCACTTGTCCTCTCAATCATACCAAATCCTCTATTAGCACCAAACTTCCACGTCAGCTTCAGCTTCAGCTTCAGCTTCCCCTTCATTGTCATTTATCATTATAATAAAATAATAATTTAAATATACAGAAATTTTAATCAATTAGTCATACTCATATGTATATGCTTAGTATCACATCTATAAATAAAATCGTGATTTTCCATTTCTATTCATTCAATTGATCTCAAAGTTACTATCAAATGAATGCTAACGTCTTTGTGTGTTGTATTCAATTTTGAAAAATATCTGACCTGTATAAACTATTGAAGCTAATTAATTTTGAATTTTGTTTCTTTTAATACCGTCTGTGGTATCACATAAACCAAGTCATGGTGAATTTCTTGGTGGAAGGATCATGGTTCGAATCCTCTTATATTGTTCTGTTAAATATAACTCTTACACTACTATTTTTGCCCACTAACTTATACCTAAGTTTGAAAACAAATTCTCATTCAAACTTCTCATCGTGACCTTTGTAGCAAGGGAAACAAAAATACACATACTGATCTTACTTCTTAAAATAGTCATTTAAAAAAATGAAAAATCTCTTCGAGGCTCACGACGTTGAGACCGACCATTTTGGTACAATGTGCCACTCTGTTTTCTCTCTAGTTTTTCTGTGTAAAGAGGTCACAATGACCAATCAGCATAAGCCTTTGTTGTGATTTCCGATCACCAATTATTTATTTGAAGGAAACAAGAGCTTTTGAGGAGCATCTTCCCCATGACAAAAATATACTCTTATTTTTTGGGCATTAAATCGTCGTCAATTAAATTGAAGGTATATATTTATTAGAATGTTAAAATGTCTCGCATTGGAAGTTTAGACATTTCTTAACAAGTATATAAAGTTCATAAACCAATTCACTCATAGCAATTGATTTTGAGTTGAAAACTCATGATTCATAATATGGTATCAGAGCCCATGGTTAGCCTAACAGACAATTCCCCATAAAAACAGTTTTTCACATTCTAAGTGGCCCGTATAAATGGTTTGTCTTGTTATAGTATTTCCGAGATGATTGTGCGTTGTCTCGCATTCATCTCGAAGAGACCTATTAGAATGTTAATATGTTTTACATTGGAAATTGGAACATTTCTTAACAATCATATAAGGTTTATGGACCAATTCACTAATATCCGATTGGTTTTGAATGGGAATTCCATAATTTATAATAATGTTGAAATTTGGGGAGAGATACGAGGCATGTGAAGTGGAGAACCGAGAGAAGCCTCTATAAAATTGCAAAGGGCAAAGTGAATTAAACATTGTTGTCAAGAAGGTGGTCCAATTTTACATAGCTTAGACCCAGACGTTTGGAACCAAATAACAACATTTCCCTTCAGCATTTTTTCCTATATACATTTTTATATTGTTACTTAAGAAATTGAAATAAGTTTTTTTTAATAATAATTATTGTTTCTTTTGGCTTTATTTTGTGGGAAGAAAATGACCGGGTGGAATGGACAATTGCTATCGTTGATGTAGAAAGTTAATTATTGTTAATTTAGTGGGCCCATTTAGCCCAATGGACTCTTTCTCGAATGATTGTGAAATTTTAGATGCACTGTAAGATAATGTAAACAAAAACTGTAGTTTTAGATGCACTGCATGTGTAGAACAATATACGCGTTTCGGCGATTATAGATTGGTTCAGTGAGGCATCTTCAAAGAGTTCTCAAATTCTCAAATTCCCAAATTTGGAGGTTTTTGGCATCCCACCAAGTCCTCAAATCTTCAAAGTTTGAAGTTTTGAATAGTGAAACATTTTGAAGTTTCACTATTCAAAACCTCAAAACTACTTTTTATTTTATCTTTGGTTTCTATAATTATGTTTTTCATAAATAATTATACTAAACTTAATTTAGAATAAATTAAGTACACAAAATAAAATAAAATAGGAGAAATATTACATAACATTAAAAACAAAAGAAAAATACATTAAAAATACAAAGTTCAAACAAAATAAAAATACATTAAACAAACTTAACACAAATTAAAGTAAATTAAAGACAAATTATATGAACACATAAATATTACATATATTACAAGTGGTACCAAAATACTAGTATTTGGGTAAACCGGATCCTGAACCTCCAATATCACTGAAATATTGTCCATAAATATTCAGAGCAAATGAATGTTGTTGTTGCTGCTCTTGAGTTTTTTTGGTATGATTCTCACTTTCTCAGATTGCGTAAACTCACGTGTATTATCATCAAGAGAATCTAAATTTGTTAGTAATATCTTATCATCTTGTTCTCGTTCTTCTAAGGCTAATTTTTTAGCCTGATTTTGGAGATGTAATTGCTGCAACTCATAATTCTTACTCCGAGTTGATGCACTTTCTTTTAAAAAATTAAGCATTTGTTCATTTGATGAAACCATAGAGTCAACGGATAAATTATTACCTTCGGCCATTTTTCTCTTCAGTTTTGCTTTTTTCGATCCAAGGGACGTTGTGATGAATTTGATCCACCATCTTCACTGCTTAAGTTGAGTGAAAATGAAGACAATCCAAGAGACTGTGATGTTGGAGATCCGACCGTCTTGCTTCCAGCAGTAGGAGTGTCTGGAATACTGATGTGGACATTGTCGGTTAACTTTGGAATATCCTTCATCAAGACCCACACATGATCAAATTTAAAACCCTTTTTAAGTTTTGGATCTTGTACCAATAAGTGTTTTGCTTTGTCCATATGCATTGAATTTGTACATAAAATAATGTTAAGTAAATATTCAAGGTCGACTATTGTTCAAACTATAAGAGATCTCCAAGGTCCAAAGAAAAAATTGTTTGCAGCAAGACAAGAAGCATGTCGAAAAGATGTTGAACGTGTCTTTGGAGTTCTACAATCTAAGTTTGCTATCATAGTAGGATCAACATGTTACTGAAAGAAAGAAGACATGCATGATATAATGACAGCGTGCATTATAATGCATAACATGATAATGGAGGATGAACGTGATATCAACGCACCGATTAGAAATGCAAGATCAACGTCAGAAGTAACTGTTGAAATGGCAGTAAATGAAAATACCAGTTTTCAACAATTTTTAGCTCGTAATCTACAAATAAAAAATAAGGAGGTTCATTTATCACTTCGGAATGCGTTGATTGATCACATTTGGGAGTATTACGGAAATAATGATTATTAAGTTGGTATTTTATATGTAACTTTGTAAAATTTGTGTTTATGTGTGTTTTATTATTATATATGTAATTTATATTATCATGTAACTTTATTATTTAATATTGTGTGTTGTATAATATATTAAATGTATGTTTCATATTTATTTATGAAATTTTATCAATATGAAAAACTATATTGCAAATTAATAAAATTGTAAAGATTATTTTGAGAATTCATTGTTGGAATAAGTCATCCTCAAATCCTCAAAACCTCAAAAATGAGGATTTGCTCCTCTCAAAATCCCCTCAAAATTAAGAGAGCTATTGGAGATGCCTTTAGCAAATTCCTAGATTTATTTTTATAACTTTTTTTAATGAAAAGTCAAACAAAATTACTTGTTTCATATATTTGGGAGAAAAATGATAATTTCTCTCATAGTTAATGTACATTGATTCGAAAAATATATTTATGGTTAATACTCTAATTTTGTTTTACAAAATTTCACCTTACAATACAACTGATATCACTTTACCGTGGAGAAAATAACTAATTTATTTCTATCTTGTCTACGGAAGAAATAACAACATAGAAAGTTTTATAGTGTATTGCGAGATCATTGCATTCAGAGATACTTTTTTGAAATTTTATTACAATTTTGACACTTTTTTTTGGGTCTATTTTTGTGTCAAATGACAATTTTGTCCATGTTTCCTAGTGGTTCTTGTACTGTACACAGTTGAAACGCGATGTACTGTACAAAAGTAAGATTGGAAAGTCAACGTTTTGTACGGTACCAAAAATGTTAGTTTACCCAAGTTTAAAGAAAGTGTTAAATTTAAGTATTAAAATTTTTATGAAACTTTAAAAAAGTAACCAAAATCGCTACTACACAAATTTTTTTTTGTTACACCACATAGTACAAACAGAATAAATGCCAAATGTTCTTGTTTGAAAAAAATAATAATTCCAGAATCCTGACGTGGCATTATTTTGAAACGAACATACAGTATTTAGATCAGAGAAATCAACGGTCCAGATTTAGTCCTCAGTTTATGGTTCTTCTTTATCTTCACTGTCCCTTCTCCTTCCTCACTCCCTCCTCCTCCTCTCTCTCTCTCTCTCTCTCTCTCTCTCTCTCTCTCTCTCTCTCTCTCTCTCTCCCTCTCTCTCTCGATTTGCTCTGTTCAGAGCCCAAAATAAAAATAAAAAAGAGGAACAGAAACAGAGCAGACACACACTAATACGATGTTGCTTGGAAAGAGACAACGACCACCGATCAACAGAACCACAAGTCTGTCGGAGATAAAGTTTGATCTCAACCTTCCCGGCGAATCAGAGGTATCAAATCAGCAGAATCTAAGCCAAAATCCCGTGGTGGGCCCGTACGGTTCCAACGGTCAGATCATAGCAGCCGTCGATCAACACCGTGGGTTGTTAGATCAACGGTTCCTAGCTATGGTCTCACCGAGAGGTAACCTGAGGAGACACTCAGGCGATTTCTCCGACGCTGGACATTTCTTAAGATCTTGCTCCCTCTGCGAACGCTTACTTGTCCCCGGCCGCGACATCTATATGTATAGGTATATAAATAAAATCATCGGAAAACAAAAAAAAAAACCTGAAACTCTTGAATCTTGATCGTAGAGAAATTGATGAAAGTGAAAAGTGAACCACTATAAATCGTGTGTGTTTTTGTTTTTATATTTTAATCTTTTTTATGAGAGTCGGATTTGGAATACAAATCCTCACCAAGGCAAAGTAATTAGCTTTAAGAGATACTAGTTACTTTGTTGTATATTGTTGGACTATTGAATAATTAGTGATAATTTATGTGTGATTGAAATGGCAGGGGAGATACGGCCTTTTGTAGCTCAGAGTGCAGGCAACAGCAAATGGCACAAGACGAGAGGAAAGAGAAAGGCAAATCGGCATCGGCGGTGGCCGCCACCGCAAAACCCGGCAAAGGAGGGAGAGCTGCAGCCGCCGTGTAATCCCCATATTCACACACATTATATAGTTAAATATATTATGTGTGAGCTTGTTATGTGTTTGTATATGATTATGATGGGTACTATATATATAATATTATAATGCACTGAACGTTAATTAACCGTGTTAATCACCCCTCGTGTGCTGTGGTTGAATTAGATGTTTTTTTCGAGGGTTCAAATTTTACAAGTTTTGATATATTTGAAATAAAATCAAATGTATGTAAGAGTTATGTTTTTTTTTTATGAAGTACTTAATGAAATTTTTTGAAGAGGGTGTTATTTTTTATATCGAAATTTTTTCAAATCCACTAAAATTCATTGTAAAGACAAATTCATAAGTAAATCCGTATGATTGAATAACATGTGATTTGAATTAGTTTTATAAATTATATAACTAATAACAGTGGATTTGAATTTGGATTTTCAAATCTATTAAATCTATGAACCAATAACCCTCGCTAAGATTACAAGATTTGCAGCGAATTTATGTGGGTGAGGTTGCATTTCTGGAGATTGAATCGAGAATTTTAGAATCAACGATAAAAACAAATAGGATATTAGCACTAATTTTGTATCATATTTAACCCAAAAAAATTGTATCATAAGCTGGATATCATCGGAGATAACGAAGAATATATATATAAGTATCATATATACATAATACACTCATTCAAAGTTAGAACAAGTTTATTTTGTTTAAACATCAAACCTGGAATCAATATCGTTTATTCTATTGGAGGATTAATACCAATTTTTCAATTAGGTCAACTATAGTTGATGTACAAGTTTGTACTTATGTACTTTTTATACATACATTTATACAAATATACCGATATACAATAATACATACATACGGTGTTCGTCTTTGTGTATGACTATAGTTTATTAATTACATGTAAATCTATAATACTTCCTCTATTTCAGAACAATTGATTTTCTAGATTTTTTACACAAATTAAAAAAAAAATTAATGTTTAGTCATAAATACATATTATTTTCTCTCACTAAATATTTTTCCATGACTATAAACCAATTATAATTCATCAAAATCAAATATTCTCAATTAATAACTCTTAAAGTTAATCATTTATTAGAAAATCAAACTTTTTGAAACCTAAAAAATCAAACTTTCTCAATCAATAAAAAGTAGATAAAAATCTTAGAAAATCAATTTTGGTGAAACAAAATAATAACCTTGAAAATCAAACTTTCTGATATCGAGGGAGTATTAAAACAGGAGAGCATTTTGTTTTCAAACATGTATTAATATTGATATTTTTATAATTTATCTGAATTAATTAAACCTCTTGCGAAACACCAATTATTTTGTAGAAAAAAACAGAAAATATAAAATATCGAGAAAATATTAAACCATACTAGATTTTAGAGAATTTAAGTTATAAATATCAAACGAGATTGTTAAATTCCGCTAGATTTCTAATTTTAACTTAAATTATAGTAATATCAAATCATACTAAATTTTTAAGATTTTAAGTTAGAAATATCAAATTTTATACATCTTTTTTAAAAAATTGATAATATAATCTTCATGTGATAATTGACATGATATATAACATACTAAATATGTTATAAATATGTCACATTTGGTACACGTTGTTATACAATTAAAAAAAAATAAAGAATATAGATTATAAGTGTATATGCTAATTCTTGCTCCGCACACATCGCGAATTAGAATTTAGATTTTATATAGCACGAGTTATAAATATGGTATAAACATCAAAATGCATATTGCACAACAAATCAACAAAAGATTGTCTTCTCACTAAACCTAAAAATTATGAATTTAATATATTTAAATCAATATCACTTAAATTATATCTTATTTGTCATTTTATATTTTGTATATTTCAAAATTTAATCTACAAAAATATTTATTAGCGAATGTGCGGATAAGAACCTAGTTTATATTTAAATAGGCAAGGTTATTTCAATACGATGTTGCTTGAGTCAGGAATCTCATGCCGAATCAGCATGGGTCCCAGTATCCACCAATTGGAAGAATTGTTATATTCTTTTTTTTTTTTTTTTGTATTAAATCCTAATGACATTTTTTTGTGTGTTTCCCATTTCTTTCAAAACTTTTGCAAAACACCAAAATTTGTTTTCAGTTCGTTTTTTTTCTTTCTAACGAGATGATTAACGCTACCTTCCGACGCTTTGTTGTATGCATACATCATACTCGATAAAACACTAATAATATATAAAGCGATTTTTTAAAAAAAAAGTTCTTGCACAGCAACAATATTAGACATAATGCTTACACCCATATAATGTAAACTTTCATAAAACACGTAAAGTAAATATGCGAAGAATATATCGAGATCTAGAGAATTCCTTTTTCGGACTTCATTTCATAGTCGGCTTTTGATGGCGTACAATACTTGATCCGTAAGATACACATCTTACTCCTCCAAATTAACTCCAATAAACAACAAACAAATTTAAGACTATATATGCATTTCTATAATACATTTTCAGAAAAAAAATCTCTAATTCTTCCATAGATTTTACCATGAGCAAATTCTTCATAGTGGTTGTAAAAATAGAACGTATTAACAAAATATATTTAGAGTTTGTATCACACATATAGATTGCTTTGTGAATAAATTTTGTAGTAGCAAGTTGATATTAAACATTTGAACGTATTAAGTGAGCAATAGAATAGTACCACTTGCCCAAATTGGCATGTGTCCGCATCAAACTTGGCCAACTATCTGAATTCCAACGTCTCTTTGATCTCTCCAACCTAGCATCCATGCTCCTTAATTATTGTTTTACGAAATAAAAGCTGAATAATTATGTTTTTTATTCAAAATCTAAACTAAAATATATAAAGTAAAGATGGTTGGCATCTTTCTCGACCAAAGAAGATGGTAAGAAACTAAGAGTAACTGCATGCTCTCTATTTATTTATTTAGAATTAATCCATGAATGACCTAATAAATTAGTTAGCTGAGTACTTCGGAAAACGAAAGGAAAGTGATTGGTTTATATATTGCATTCAAGCGAAAACGCATTGTCAAAATCACACGAACTATTATATATGAATGCTTTGGGAATTATCACTTGATTCATGAAGATAGTTTTTCAATAGAAGTTTTAAGTTTTGTTTTCTAGTTAATTTGAGCTTTCAGTAGATAGAGATTAACAAGGATGCTGGTTTTCACAAAATGATCATGCATGTGTCTTCTACTAAAGAGAAGTATGAGCCAAAAACTCAAAATATATAGGCTATCAAATAAAATAGAGTATGTGATATTTGTTTTCTAGGAGGGGACAGGAAATGCGAAGTTGTCCCGTTACTCTTTGGTTCTACTTATAATTTTCTATATTCAAGAAAATTAGCCGAAGTGTGGGGATAATTAATAGGGGTACACGTGCAAATATGCTCTCCATTAATTTTTTGTTTGTTTGTCTAATCCAGTTGTATAATGGATGTTATGGATCCTTTTTACTTAATGCTTCTATATATAATATACTAAGATTAAGTACACTTGAGGAAAGCTAGATTTGTATTTTACTCCATATCGTTACTCGTTACTCGTTTGTGCTTATGAGTTAATGACTAATATAAATGTTGATATTAACTTAATCACATCTTAGCGCGGCCGTAAACTTCTTTCCGTTTGCATTAAGGCAACATTCTGAAACCACACACACGCATAGTCTTTCACCTTTATCCCAAACTTTGATTTTATTATTATATAATCTTTCATATTATTAATTAATACGAATTTTAGTGGTGTTGGCCCATTTATATATTACGAATCGAATTTTTCCATCCAAATGAAGCAAAGACAAGTGGGAACAGCTCATGTCCGAGTCATGTAGTTTATTAATTGTTCGTTTCATTCTTGATTTGGACTTTAACTTAATCACGTATATATGTGTATTTATGAGTATACAGTAAAACAAAACATACTCAATTGGTATCTCCATTATTTTGATTCTTGATCTGATTTAGATATTATACTTTCATGCCTCCCCACTTGTTTAGGTATAGAGTCCTCGATCGCATTTTGTGTATAATAATTGCAAATGAACTATATTTAATTTTATAACCACACAAAGTACTAGGATAGTTATAATATGTATAGGAGTCGTGTAATCTTATATGTAGTTTGTTATTACACAACAAAGCGATGTTATAAAGGTAGGATGATTTCAATTATGCTTTCACCCAAGTCGCATTGTGATTTTGATTTTTTTTGTCAAGATTACTCTAAATTGTAGGTAGTGCTCTCTTGTAATATTTTTACATTTCATTTATAATGATATTAACATTCATAGCAAAATAAAAAAAATAAAAAAAATAATGCTTTCACAGTCGAATGATAACATGTTTTTATACGGTGTGATTTCTTCATTCGATTCGTTCTATTAACTATAGAAGTGTTAATCTACCAGATCACATCGATTCCTCCATAAATTCTATAAACGATTTTAACTATTTACTCATCAAATAGACTAGCGTCAGTGTGTCACTAGTCACATCACATGACCAGAACCAACGTACACAGTGTAGAAATAAAAACTATTATATGTATATATATTAAAAAAAAAAAAGTGATAACATAACGGTGATGAATGATCAAAATAATGGTTAAGCAGAAAGGTTTTGGTTTGGTACGATAAAATAATTGATGTTCGCCACTAAATGTACATTACATGAATAAACTATGCTCAAACTTATTATGATGATGTTCATATTTTAACATTAACTAGGATTCAACCAAAGTGTTTTTAATAGTTTTTTTTATTATTTCAATAAAAAACGAAAAGCTTAACCAAAGAAAACAAGAACCGGTCCATGTGGTCTTCTCCGGCCTCCGGTTTGTGGCGTTTCCGGTGGTGTGAGAAGTCCTCCTCCTTTTGTCACCAACAGTGCTTCATCCGTGGTAGGACGGTTTCTCCGACAACTTTTTGGTAGCGATCTCTAGATCGGCAGCGTCGAGGCAAGACGGTTAGTAGTATCAGTGGTGGTTCCTGCTCCAGATCTGTGAGGACGTGATGCGGCGGTGGTTCTCTTCTTGGTGCTCTCTCTTCGGCGAGTCTCTCTTTTGGGTGATGGCAGATCTGTTGTCGTGGGGTGTGTTGGCGGTAGGTGGTCTTGCGGAAGGGTCTCGCCGGATGTCGCTGCTGTGAAGTGACTCCGCTCGGGGATGGCGGATCTACGGTCGACGGAGTTTTCCCGGTGTTGGTCCCTTTCCAAAAAGTCATTTCCCCTCTTCCGCCGTGCTCTCCCCGTGGTCTCCCTCGTTTGCCTTGCTTCTTTGCTGTTTAGGTCTTGGTTGGCGGTAGTGGTCTTGAGCCACTGCCATCGATGGTGGTCATGTGCCAGCCCTTTCTTGGTTAGTGGTTAGCTCGCGGCAAAGGTGTTCTGTTTTGCAGCGTTTCTCCGGCAGTGGTCTTCTGATCGGTCGGATTTGAGCGGTGGCAGTGGTCTTCTGATCGCCCGAACTCTAGCGGCGGTGGCTCCCTTTTGGTGACGGTCTTTCCTCTTCCACGGCTCTTAGGGTTTCGGTGTTCCCGGGTTGTTCCGGTTTCCCTTTCGGTCCGGTTTGGATCTAGTGGCTGGTTTAGTTATCAAATTGTTGTCGGTTTAATTTTCTTAACCATGCCAAATTTCGGGTTTAGTGGCTGGTTTTACTTTTTCTGTAAAAAAAAACAAAAAAAAACTAGGATTCAACCCGCGTTAACTATATAGCGCGGTATAATTTTTTCTTAAAAATAGTTTTAAAATTTAAGAAATTTTTTTTTTATGAATTTTTATAATATGTCTAACTAATGATTATATATAGAACTGTCAATCCGGACTAATATGTCTACTTAACCCGTTTTGCAATGAACTAAAATATTATTCGGGCTAATCCGCAAAAATCTATAATATTAAAAACATAATTCTAATATGCACCGCTTAATGACTATGGTTTTTGTGGTCAGTCCACAAACTCTTAAAAAACAATTTTCTCGTGTCTAACTCTTTATAAAATTAGTAAAATATTTTTTTCAAACTTTTGTTTTGATATATATTCAAATAAATATAATAATCATATTGAAAATATTGCAAGATCTGGATATGTATAGATTAATATTATTTAATAATATCATAATAGTTAATAAATTAAATAATAAATAACCTATTTAATGGGAAATAAATACTTTTTATATTTTTATCAATAATTTTAAAAGACAATTATATTTTTTTTTATTTCAATTATTTTTTTTATTTGTAATCCTTTATTCCCTATTTTCAATGCACCATTCTTATTTTGAGTTTTTCCTTACTGAAAAAGGGTTCAGCATATGTTTTATTTTAAAACCCGTATAAATAATCGATTTCTATTTATCTAAATGAAGAAATACTATTACAAACTCGAACTGATAGTTAAAAAAAAAATTATTCTGGAAATCTCGAAGATTAGGAGAATGTATAATTTTAAACAGAGCAGGAGGCTAGATCTCTTTGTCTGAGAAGAGCTTTAATATTGGCATGGTCGTGTGATTACATCTACGTTTGTATTTGCGTTTCTATGTTTTAAATTTTGAATGTTTAGAATATTGTAATTATATAAAAGCAAACACAAACGCAATCAAAAGGGGAACTAAGGTCTTTTTATTTCGTTAGAGCTGAAATTTGGCCCACATTACATAATAACTCAGACCTGTCAGTGGAACTAATGGGCCGAGAAGAGGTCCAAGGAAGCATAATGAACTTTTTCATTTTCCATAAAACTTCTATAAATTAATACTCGATAAATTAATAATCACTATAAATTAATAATTTTTTCCAGTCCCAAATCGGGTCAGTGTAAAATTTAACACAATTCACACAATTCACACAATTCGATAAGATAATAAGATAATAATTTTTTTTGAAATCCTTATGTAAATATATGGTCCCAATAATATGATAAATTAATAATTATAAATTTTATACATACATACTTAAGACAATTTAGTAAAATATGAATTTATTGTTGTTTGTTTATTCTTAAAGTTAGAATCTCGTTGGAGCTCATTTATAATCTTTCTTATTGCATTCATAACTTCTGGTGTTGTCCTCTCGACCTGCATCTAAAAATTGTAAAGATTTCTAGAGGCCATAATTGCTTATTTGCGTGTAACCACTTTCAAATGTTCCATAACATCATCTTCAGTAAGGATAATAATTACAATTTCTTCTAAACTCTGAACTCTGACCATGTATCATTTTCAAAAAAAAAATATATAGAATAGTAGCAAAAAAAAAAAAATTGTTTTTTGAATAGTGAAAAGTCGTGTTGTTTCCATTTCAGCTTTCATGGTTCTGTTTTTTATCATAGTGGTCGATAAAAGTACTAAATTAACAATTTCTTCTTCCTTAGCTAGATCGTTTGCAAAATTTTGGCCATTTGTAAAGTTTTCAGTAACTATTGCAAAGATAATGTCATTCAACTTCATCAAATAAACTTCTCTTTTTCTTATGATACAATATCCAATTGCGATATATAATCTATTCAAATAAAATAAAATTTAAAAGATTATACACTAAATTTTTTTTATCTGTATAAATTATTAATTTATCATTTAATTAATACTTTTATAAGATAATAAAACTTTGAAATCCTGACATTATTAATTTTTAGAGGTTTGACGGTAGTAAGTTTTGTCGTTATCTCAAATTATTTTAATTTTTGTTTTTGGGGAAAAAACCATTGAATTTTAGATGCTTTCTTTCTTCCCATATTTTAATTTTTGTTTTAGGGGAAAAAACCATTGAATTTTAGATGCTTTCTTTCTTCCCATGTGATGTGAGCACCGACAGAAGTTAACCACTATCATCCAGCTGCAATCACGCAAACGCACCGCCTTTTTTGTGCAAAGAGCGTTTGGGGTCCACTCGTTTTCTTCCAAACATATACTGCCACGTTAACATATCCTATTATCAAATTGACGACAATGCTCCTGATCGCATAGTAAATCTCACGCGCTTTCATCTCCCCTCCTAGATTCGCTCCTCCACTGTCTTAAATTTCCTTCCTTCTCACTTTGATCACAATCCATAGCCTCTCTCTCTCTATCTCACTCTCTCTCTATCTCTCTATCTCTCTCTCTCTTCGAAAATGGCGAAACTGGTGATGTTGATGGTTCTCTGTATTTTACCGGCGATAGCCATGGCTGCGAGGAGGCCAAGTATTGGTAAGAATACTTTGGTGGTGCAAGGTTCCACTTACTGTGACATTTGCAAATTCGGGTTCGAGACTGTTGAATCCTCCTACTTCATCCCCGGTACCTCTCTCTCTCTCTCTCTCTCTCTCTCTCTCTTTTGCTTCTGGATAGATCTAAGGGATTTCACTTATTCCTCGTTTTCTACGAATCTCCTGAGAAAATTTCCGATGTTGCGTTCTCTTTAGTGTTTGATCCTCGATTCGGATGGATTAGTTTTTTTTTGTTTAGAGATCTGAGGGCTTCGCTTAGTGTTGATGAATCTCGATTCTAATGGATTAGTAGTATGTTAGATCTAGAACCTCACTTCCACTTTTTTGCTTTTGTCCTAGATCTGGCTTTAGATTAACAAATACCTTTGAATTATAGTTGATGGATTTTTCAAGTCTGAAATCTAAACAAAAATATATGATAAAACTTCTTCGTCATTTAGATTTCTTCATTCTGATGAGAATTGTTTTTGTTGGCTTTAGGTGCGACGGTGAAGCTAGTGTGCAAAGACAGGAAGACAATGGAAGAGGTTTACACAGACGTGACAGAATCAGACAAAGAAGGGAAGTACAAGTTCATTGTCCACAAAGACCACAAAGACGAGATGTGCGATGTTTTGCTTGTGAAAAGCTCAGACGCAAGCTGCCCTAAAATCTCCCCAGGACGCGAGCAATCCCGTGTGATCTTAAACCATTACAATGGCATTGCCTCGCAGATCAGGCACGCCAACAACATGGGATTCGAGAAAGAAGTTAGCGATGTGTTTTGCTCTGAGCTGATTAAGAAGTATCAGGTTGATGAAGATGAGGTTTAGATTAGACACCATCTCCTCTAATCTTTGTTTTAATGTGCTCTTTTCTATTTGGTTATAATATGAGTTTCTGGGGTTATGAAAGAAATTATATTTGTATTTGTTTTTAACAATGATGATGACTTGTGATCGGAACTCTGTTTGTGTACTATGGCTGTGTCACTTCCCTTCTTGGGAAGTGTCTTTTTATTGATTTCTTCATTCTTCGTTTCTTTTAATCGGGATCTTGGCTTAGTGAGGTTTCATTAAACTCTTGCATATTATGGAGACTATGGTCCAAAACTTGAGGTGGAATGAAAACAAATCATACAAAATAGGTGCAAATGGTTGAATTTAGCATTACTCTAAAATATCATCATTTGAAATTAAAGATAGTGGAAAATTTCACAAAAAAAGCTCGAATTGGTTATCGAACAAAATTCATAATGGACTTTTTATGGGCCTAGATATACTCCCATTTTAGAAGTAAAAAAACACCACCTCAGGTTTAGTACCGTACTTTGGTATGTATAATGATCCCAACAAGAGGGTTGTTGGGAAAAACAAAAGTTAATTTCAATTCACATTGACCAACCTCCAGCAACTAAAATACATCACCAAACTCAGTCAACACTCCATCCAATATGATTTTAAACCGAACAATTTGTAGACGTTGCGTTTGTAGTCTATTTGTTAAGTGTTATTTTCCGTGTGAGATTCCTAACATTGTTCTAATCAAAAACCAGAATACAAATCACTTATGTAACTTGTATTTTTCCAGTTGTCGCACAACAGAGATATATTGATTTGTAAGTTTTTTTTTTTGTTTCCCCCGACAGTTCAACTCTGTTCTTTTTTTGTTTGTATGTGTATGAGTTGTACACAAAATTAAAATAAACAAAAATAAATCAGATAATCAAAAGGGAATATCAAATAGATGTGGAGAAAGGGTCAAAAAGGCAGAAACCAGAACAGCAAATTGCCAAATGTCAAATCCCAGTTTGTCGCCGTCAGAAAACTTCCAATTCGTAAAAAAAAAAAGAGTCAAATAAACCCTAATTAATAATTAAATACGAACTATTAAATCGAAGCTTTTCATTTTTATTTTTCTTTCGAAATCGATCGCTAAAAAACGCTACACCTTCAACAACCCTCGCGTCGTGTTCCCATCAACACACGTAAAGAAAAGAAGAACAAAAACGAGACATTTCTCTTCTTCTTTTTTTTGGGTCAAAGCGTTAATATTTCGGTCTGAGGTTTAGTTGGGTATACTGAAATCTTTGTTCCATTGCTTCTCCATCCTCGGTTTCGTCGTCATAGCCTTTGACAGGTATGTTTGTGTAACTGACCTGCATTGGATTTTCAATTTCCCTTCTTAATCGCAGTTTGTTTCTTTCGATTTTTGGGTATACATACACAATCGAATTCGTTAATGCTACAGTGTATGTTGTGATTTGCGTTTTGGGGATTTTTCCCCTTGATTATGGATTTCTTCACTCGAGTATTGAATTTTGAGATCTTTAGTTACATCACTTGGCTTTAGTATTCTTGATTACTGTTCAGTTATAGACTTATGTTGATTCTTACGCATAGGAATTCCCGGAAATGGCTACGGTTGTGTCTCACCAAGCGATCGGGTCTATTGTCTCTCATAGACCTTCCAATTTCAAAGCTTCTCAGTTTCTAAAGGAGCCTTTGAATGTACCGATGAAATTCAGGCATAAGGGATTCAAGATCGAAGCAACTGCATCTCAGATTCCCGTTCTTGACACTGTCTTGTCTCCTTCCAAGAACATCCCTCATGAATCCAAGAAAAAATCAAGTAAAGCTGCTTTCTTCTTGGTCTCATGAGTGTATGTATATTAAGAGAAAAGAGTGATGAAGAAACATTAAATCAAGTTTTTGTCTGAAACGAGTCTTTGTTTTCAACATATGTTTTTCAGATGAAGCATCTCTTATATTGATTAGGCATGGAGAGTCGTTATGGAACGAGAAGAATCTGTTCACGGGATGTGTTGATGTGCCATTGACTGAGAAAGGTGTGGCAGAAGCTATTGAAGCCGGGAAGAGAATTAGCAACATACCTGTAGATTTGATCTTCACATCATCTCTAATCCGTGCTCAAATGACCGCAATGCTTGCTATGACTCAGCATCGCTGCAAGAAGGTTACAAAATGATTGAAAAGATTATTGCTTTTTTTTTTTCCTCAAAAAATTCCTCTATTTGACTTGTTGTGTCAATTCTCTAGGTTCCGATCATCTTGCACGATGAGAGCGAAAAGGCGCAAACTTGGAGTCATGTTTTCAGCGAAGAAACGAGAAAGCAATCTATCCCGGTTATAGCGGCTTGGCAGCTGAATGAGAGAATGTAAAAACAACAAATGCGACTTCTCTTGTGTTTCTTTTGTACAAAAGATCATAAAAACTTATATACAGTTTCTGGCGTTTATTTGTCTTGAGTTAGGTATGGAGAGTTACAGGGTTTAAACAAGAAAGAAACAGCGGAAAGATATGGAACACAGCAAGTTCACGAATGGCGCAGGAGTTACCACATTCCTCCTCCTAAAGGCGAGAGTTTGGAGATGTGCGCTGAGAGAGCTGTGGCTTATTTTGAAGACAATGTATGAATGAAAGATTCTTTTCATTTTTCTTTTCTTACTTGCGTAATCTTTTTTTATGCAGATCCTTAAAAACGTTTTAAATACGAATGCAGATTCAACCAGAGCTTGCATTTGGAAACAACGTAATGATTGCTGCTCACGGGAACTCTTTGCGATCTATCATTATGTATCTTGACAAATTAACTTCTCAGGAGGTAACAAACCAATTTGGTTCCAGTTCAGATTCAGTCTTTTTTATCACTTGGTTTTGCGGATTTTCTAAGACTTTAAATTTGTTTTGCTTCTCTCAGGTTACAAGTCTAGAGCTATCTACGGGTTTACCGTTACTCTACATCTTCAAAGACAGAAAATTCATGAGACGAGGAAGCCCGGTCGGTCCTACAGAAGCCGGTGTCTATGCTTATACTAAGGTAAACCAAACCAAACCAATCGTTTGTCTGGTTTCTTTGTCTCCATGGTTATGACTTATGAGTTTGCTGACACAATGCTTATTGGTTTCAGAAATTGGCACAATACAGACAGAAGCTTGATGAAACCCTTAACTAATGTGTTCCTGAAGTAAACCGAAAAATCGGTTCTTTTTTTGTCTTTCACTCACTGAGTTCCTATGTAGTGAGAAAAGAATCATCAAGAACAGTTTTAAAATATGTATTAGATACACAAATCACGTTCATTGCATGTTATTTCAATCCAAAAAGCCAATTCAAGAGGAAGTGTCTGTTTTATGTTTTCAGATTCAGACATTAACCATAAGAGGGAGCTCTGAATCTCCAACGGTTAAGAAATACTTTCCTTCTTCGACAACCATAACTCCGACGTCATTAGCCCTGCTCAGATGCTCGCATAGACCAATCTCAAACTCAACCTCCGCCTTCTCTCCATTACTTAGCACAATGCTCTTAAACCCGACGAGCTGTTTCTCTGCGCGTTTCCCGTCTTCTCCTCCTCTCTCGTGCCTCGCAAACATCAGCACGGGATGTTTTCCCGCCATCTCCCCTCGATTCTCAACCTCAACACTCACCTTAGTCTTGGCTATATTGCAACCTTCTCTCCCCATTTCTGAAACCAGAGCGTATCGAACAGACTCCGAGTTGATTTGAGCTTTCGATTGGTTCAAACAGATATTGCTTTGAGCCAGATTCTTGAACAGGTAAGAGTAAGTCGAGTAGCTGAGACCATGACCAAACTCAAACACTTTAGGGCCTTTATAGAATCTGTAAGTCCTTCCTGGATATCCAGTTGAGGACCGCATTCTCATGTCTGTCATCTTCACATTCACAAAGCTCTGAGGATACCAAGTCACAGGTAATCTCCCTCCTACACACACAAAATCTAAGTTTAGAAGAAGCAAAAATTAAAGTTTTTTCACTAATTGTTGAAGAAGAGAAGTCTTTACCGGGGTTGTGATCTCCGAATATGATTTCAGCAAGAGCAATCCCTCCGGCTTCTCCAGGATAACCCGCCCAAATAATGCTTCCAATTTTATCATTACTCGTTGCAAACGAGATGTCGACAGGACCGCCACAAATCAGAACAAGAACAACTGGTTTCTTTGCAGCTTTCGCAACGCTCATTATAAGCTCTTGTTGCTTTCCGGGAAGGCTAAGGTCCACACGGTCCATATCTTCTTTCTCTTGAGTCTGGTCTAGTCCCATGATCAAGACCACACGATCAGCATTTCTCGCGATTGCAACCGCTTGATCAATCGCAGCGTTAGAGCAGGCCACGGAATCGCATCCTTTGTGATAAACAGCGTTTTTGACGTAACCGCGCAAGGCCTCAAGAGGAGTCACGGTTTTGCAAGGCGGTCCAGCGTAGTTACCGAGAAGCGTTTTAGCGGCGTAAGCGTTTGGACCAATTACAGCCAACGACGATGAAGAAACGCCGCTGCGTTTGGAGAAAGGAAGGAGTTTAAAAGCGTTTTTCAAGAGGACGATACCGTTACGAGCTGCTTCGAGTGCTAACGCTTGATGAGGCGGAGAACAAACGTCGTTAGGACTGATGTTTCCGTAAGTCAGTTTGATTGGATCGCCGTTAAAGAGACCGAGACGAATCCTAACTGAGAATAGATTGATTAGAGCTCTGTCAATGTCTGATTCCGACACTTTCTTCTGTTGAAGAGCTGATTTGGTGTGTTTCTGTAAGTATGATCCGCAGTTTACATCCATGCCGGCTTTGAGGACGTCAGCGACGGCGTCTTCAGGGGATTTAGCGTAGCCTTGATCATCGTAGATGATTGAAACGGCGTCACAATCGGAAGTAATGTATCTGAAAGAGAAGAGACGATTTAGTTATCTAAGTGGATTTAAAGAAACGAAGAGAGAGAGACGAACCCTTGGAAATGCCAGAGACCACGAGCGGTTCGAGTCAAGAGATTTGGGTCAGCACAAGAGGGAATGCCGTTGACTCGGTTATAAGCGCACATGATGCCACTGGCTCTACCTTCTTCTATGCATTTCTTGAACGGTGGTTGGTACGTTTCCGCCAGGTCAGCCAAGCTCACCTTTTTTTTTTTTTTTTAAAGTCAAAGAATTATATCACTGAATAATCATAATTAACATGAGATTAAGAAAAAAAAGAAACATATTTAACATTTTTTTTTGTAAGAGTGTTGTGATGTTAATGTTATACCTATCCAACCTAGAATTAATAAACTGGATAAAATGGAGTTTCAATATAATTTGTGCATTTGGAGATATAAAAAAATATATTTTTATGAAAGATAATGATTTTGAGTCGACTTTTACTATAAAATATTATACGAATAAGTTTAATTTTTATGAGAAGACAATTTTGTGAGCTTGATTTCTTTTTTTCCTAATTTCAAACAAAATTTGACTCTATTCCAACCAGTCTCCGCGTCAGAATTTCAACATGAATAGTATAATGATAATCTACGCACATATTCATATTCATGACAAGACGTAAAGAGTGCAATCAAAGAATAACTTAAAACCTATAAAAACGGCATTATGTAAAAATTCTACTTTGATGTCCAAAAGATCACACTTTAGAAGAAAAAAAGATGAGTCAAAAGATGGTAACCGTTGAAAAGTGATCAGAGAAATTTAATTTACCTGAGCATTGAAAACGTAGCGAGTGATGCCTTTCCAACGGTCAAGATCATAAGCCGTGAAATGCTTGCAACAAGCGGAGGCTTGGAGGTGACCGGAGAGTTTTTTCCGACCGTCGAAAGAATCACCTTGTAGACCTCTGACGTAAGCCACCGCGTAAGCTCCGGTAACCGTCGGATCCTCGCCGGGAGTCTCTTGGCCTCTTCCCCACCGTGGATCCCTAAATATGTTAATGTTCGGTGCCCAAAACGTCATGCCTTTCGCTTGCCCTGCGTTGTACACTCCTCTTGCTTCTTTTCCTATTACCTGAAACCTCAATTCAAAAACTTTCTTATTTTGCATAAAGAGAAATTGTCTAAACAAGTTTTAGTTCCAAATATAACACACAAAAAAATACCACAGGTTTAACCTTTTAGCAATTGGTATTACATGATTTATATACATTTACTAAAGTTGGAACCTTTCAAGAACATAAAGCTTGTGTATAATTTTTGGAATTTAGTGGTAAGTTTGGAAAACAAAGCATGTGATATTTTTAAAAATGCGAAAGTTTTGGATTTAATTCAAGTTACAATATTACTTAGAATTTCTGGATTCTTGTTAAATTCCACACACACAAAAAAAAAGTTTCGAAATTCGAACAATCGCAAGACATATTATTAAATTGATTAATTCAAACACAAGAAAAACGGTGAGAGAGAGAGAGAGAGAACGGACTTGAGCAATGCGGAACCATTGATAGGAATCGAAGGAAGCGGCGGTTAAGATGACTTGAGGAAAGCTAGTGGCTGCTTTAACCGTGCCGTTAAACCGGATTCCAGGACCGACGCCGGCTACGCCGTGTAAAGCCTCCGACCACCACTCGTACGCCGGAACTCCCAGACGGGGTATCCCCGGAGCTGAATTCACCAGCTGAGAGATCTTCTCGTCTATGGTTAGCCTCGAGACGAGATCGCGCGCTCGCCGGATGATTGGGAGGTCAGTGCGGCAGAACTGGAAAAGTTTGGTGGTGGGATTCGAAGGGTCGCACGCGTGCGGCGGAGATGACGGAGGAGGAGCTGGATCGACGCCGTGAACGAAGAGGAAGAGAATGAGAAGGAGAGGAACCAATTTAGCCATGGCTTCGAAATGCGGAAAAAACAGACTGTGAGAGAGTGACAGAGTCTGCTTAATATTGTCTGAATGAATTGACGTAAAACCCTTCTAATTCGCATCGCTGGCCTACAAAAAAAGTTATTTAAGAAAAAGAGATACTTTTGTTATGGGTTTAAGCCCAATAATGCTTTATCAAATGTTTGAATGTGGATCCTGTTTTTTGGTCATTGATTTAGGCCATTTAGCATTTCATAGTGCTAATGTTATCTACAGTCCATTAGGCCTTATTAAAAAAAATTGGTAAATCTTAAAACATTAAATACTAGAGTTAGAAGAATTGGTAGAGAATGTAAAAAAAAATAACCGTCACCCCAACCACAAGATGTGGAAATGGATAACAATATATTCTATCATATTGTCATTTCAAGCCATTTGTCCCGACGTGCTAATCACAATAAACCTATGTGATATTATCAAATTTTATCTGGTCACGTAATTAGGTTTGACTGGACAAAAATGTCGGTTTCAAACAATTAATAAAATCTTAGTAGATGCTCTCTCCGTTTCATTTTAACATTTTATTTTTGTTTCATAAAGAGTGTCACTTTGTATTTTCATTAAAAATCCAATTTTAACCNCTTTTGGATCGGTTTAATGTGTTTTTTTTTAAAACTTAAAACGATGTCGTTTTTAAGTTAACGAAGAGATTAAACGGAAATTATTTCCGTTTTAACGGTCTGTTAAAAAACTTAACGACAGGTCTAAAGTAGCTCATTTAATTCAAAATTCAGGTTTAAAACAGACAATGACCAAAAATTTGGGTTTTTTATGGGCTACACAAAAGTTGGGGATTAAAACAGCTCAAATTCTAAAGTTCAGGATTTGTTTGACATTTTTCCCTATTTTTATGTCTCAGCGGAGTATTTGGAGATAAGAGTTTCAATCACCATCTACACAAATTCAACATTTTTCAGAATAAAAGCTGGGTGAAATATTCACTGGTAGTCTTAAGAGTCTGGTACAGAAAACTCGCAGCATTGAAATTAAAATTTCAAGTATTGGTGTTTATTCTTTTGTGGTCTTTGATAAAATCAAAGATTAGCACCCACGTGGGCGAACGTAGGCCATTGTTAGACGACACGTGGCATGTCTGGTTGACGAGTGAGGATTGTGACGTCATAGGCTTGTAACCGGTTAATGCACTAAATGCCGGTGATTTGACGAAATTGCCACCCGTAGTATTGATTGTGAGATGTCGGTAGAATCCTATGGCCACGTACCAAAGTGTTACACTAACAACAAACATATTTTATTACAATGTTTGAAAATCTCCTCTTGTGTCCTATTGTTATTAAATACTCCATTCATCGTAATCTTTTATTTATTAAAATGGTCTGCCGCTTGTCTCATTTTTCCCTAAAATTTTTTTTTTTTTTTGAATTGAACCCTAAAAATATTTTCATGTCGTAATAATACTAAAGAGATTACAAATTGTACACATGTTTTTTTTTTTAAAGAAATTGTACTCATGTTGAAGAATAGTGAATTACATTTGTTTCCTTAACTAAGAATAAATTGTTATAATAATACAATAGATGGGCAAGTAACATGGCATATCCCATACTAAAAACTAAAAAAATCTGAAATTTCCATTACTAAGGAAAGAATGGGATATATACATACCGAAAAAAGAAAGGAAACGTCAAAAATCAACGCACAAAGAAACAAGAATGGGATATTTCGTTTAAGCCCCAAAACAAGAATAGATATTTTGTTTCCTTTTTTGTCGCATATATTAAAGATTTTTGTTAGTTATTGAGAGTTTCATTTGACCATGTAACGACTGTTCCGGTAAACATGTGGGTCCCAAAGACTTCCGACTTCAACGCAAAATACCCGCGGGTTCGAAATCCGCCAAGTTGGGTTGCACCGGCTCCAACCGGTCACACGTCTAATTAATGGGACCCACAGAAACCCTCTCAATTTTCATTCCTCCACCGTTATAAGTAGAGGCCCATAACTCCTTCCCCACCGTTGTATCGCTCTTAACGGTTAAGCCTTAACCAGACAGCTCTAATTGCTCATCACAACATTCCATTTCCAGAATCTTTTTATTTCTCTGGAAAATTCTCTCTTCTTACCGGACCGGAGATCTCTTCGTATATCGTTTCTTCTCATCTTTTGAACAGGTTTGTTCACCTCTTTTTCGCTCGTTTCACTGGTTCGGTTTCTAAATCTGTTCTATTATACTACTAGTGTTCATGGTTTTTATCCATATGTTCTCGATCGATTCTCGCCAGGTTTTAAAGATGGATATCTTTGACAACTCCGACCTCGAATACCTCGTCGATGACTTTCACGGTGTCTCTGATTTCGAAGGCGATGGAACGTTTGGAGAGGTCGATCACACGAGTGGAACTGATTTCGAGCTGGTATAATAATACTTGTTGTCTAATTTATGAGGAGAGGAATTATAACGGATGTGATGAACAAACAAACAAACAAACAAACCTCTGTTTTGTTTATTCTTTAGACTCAGAGTAAGGCGAAGACTGATACGTCAGCGTTAGAAGCTAGGAACGGAAAAGACATCCAAGGGATTCCTTGGGAGAGGCTAAATTACAGCAGAGATAATTACCGTGACAAGAGATTGCAACTGTATAAAAACTTCGAGAGCCTCTTTCGATCCAGGGAAGAGCTTGATAAGGTTTGTCCTGATTTACTCCCTGTCTCATCAAGATGTTATTGGCTACTACTACTTTACCCGAGCAAAACTTGTTAACACCTAGTGATATAGCCAAGATCAGAGTTAAGATTTCTGGTATTTTTGCTGACAGGAATGCTTGAAAGTAGAGAAAGGGAAAACTTTTTACGACTTCCAGTTCAACACGAGGGTTGTCAAGTCCACAATTGCACATTTTCAGGTAGACAACTATGTTTGCAACGTCTGTTACCTAATGTCTTGAGTCATCTTGGTTTTTCATTTTTTTTTATTTTTCATTGATAAATACACTCTGTTACTCAGCTCGTGTGTTTAATTAATAATCGAGTCTGGAACTGCAAACAGTATTATACACGTTATCATGCCTGAGTTCTCTTGTTCCCCATTCATGAAATTAGAGAATTAGTAAAATTAATGACATGCTGCTTTCAATCTCACTATTATTATTCACGCCGAGTCTAGAAACCCCAACTTTTAGTGAGACCTGCCTCTGTATGAAATGCCAATTCAAAGCTTATTTTGAAGATGTATAACACAAAATTTCCAGTTGTTATTGTTTTATTTTCTTGGTTGTATTATGTTTTTGACCATAGAATCTTAGATGCCTTTTCCTATTTTCTTATGTTCACTGTTCCCACCTCAGCTCTGCAGCTGGGGTGTTGATTCACACAAAGTCCTTTTCTTTTGCAGATAATCTTCAAGGGTGCTTAATTTAACCTGCTCGTTCATAACTTCTCGAAAATATAATAATTTAGGTTCGATGTTTACTCAGGTAGTCAGGTACAATACTGTCTAAGGTTCTAACTGATTCCAAAAAATTGTCAAGATGTGTGTCTAGGATAGTCGAAGCAGAGTTGAGAAATCTAACTAGTCCAGGCAACTTGTTAACAACTTCTTCATACGCACAGCAAAATCATAGTCACCGAGTGTATTAGCTTCCCATGATTTGCATTAGCGTCTCTCTGTGTCTTTGTTAGATCATTTGTGCTCATAATCGTCAAACAGAGGAGTTATAGATAAAAAAAGCAGCATTTGAAGACGTGTCACTACCTCACTGCATTTGAAGGAACAGTTACTATATATGCTTTAACCTTTCTTAAGCAGGTTGTGGGAGAGCAGCTGGCGCCATAAGGAAACCTTGGTTAATATGGTATGATAGGAAATGCTTGGAGGACTCTCTGACTTTGTCATCATCATTCTCTTTTACAGGGAATCTTTTGTTTGAGCTTGCATATTACTGCTACCACATGATCTGCATCTTTTGTGTTGCCATGCTCTTGTGCTTACAAATTCTATTTTCTGACATTAGTCTTATTTTAGTTTCTGGCACCGTTGATTCATATGTCTTGTACACGACTTAACTCTAAAAATTTGAGATATTTTAGGTTTTGTATTTTGGCTTTACACCAACTTGTGTCATCCACTCATTCGACCGTGAAGTTAACGTTTGATTACTGAAAGTGTCGCTTTGTTTCCTTCTTGGTTTGTGTTTTGTGTGATGATTGATTGTGTCTTATGTGAATCTTTATACTTTATGTTCTCATGTTTCAGTTGAGAAACTTGCTATGTGCAACATCAAAGCACGATGTGTATTTCATGAACAACTACTCTCTCATGCATTGGTCATCTTTGCTGCAAAGGGGCAAAGAAGTACTTAACGTGGCAAAGCCCATTGTTCCTACAATGGTGAGCTTCCTTCTTATATTACTTGGTTCTTCAACCTCAGAATTCAATTAAGTTAACATTGGTAACTCAAATCCGCAGAAGCAGCCTGGATTGTTGTCACAGACTCTATCAAGAGTTCGGATAAGCACAATGGCAGTTAAAAACGACTTGATAGTCGCGGGAGGGTTCCAAGGAGAGCTTATCTGTAAGGTATATAACATACTTTTCGTTTTCTACAATTGTCTAATATTTGTCAATTTGGATGCTCACTCGCTGTGATCTTTCGATTCCAGAAAATCAACGAACCTGGGATTGCTTTCTGCACAAAACTAACATCAGCCGAGAACGACATCACCAATTCGGTTGACATATACAGCACACCGAGGTAATTAAGCCCTGCGACTAAACAGAACATACATACATCTGTTGCCAAAAAAAACTCCTTAACTCAAATCCTTCCTCCTTGAATCCATGTAGTGGATCGTTAAGGGTTATGACCGCAAACAATGACTGTACGGTCCGGCTATTTGATGCTGCTACAAACTTCGCTTTCATCAACAGTTTCGCCTTTGACTGGTCCGTAAATGTAAGCGACCCACCATCTCTTGACTGGTCCGGCTATTTGTTATATGCTCTGTTTTCAGAGTGTTGAGATGTTTGATTATTTTTGGTAGAACGTCTCGGCCAGTCCAGACGGGAAGTTGGTGGCGGTTCTCGGCGACAGTCCCGAGTGCATACTAGCCGATGCCGGATCTGGAAAAATCATCCACGGACTCGAAGGCCATCTCGACTACTCGTTTTCATCAGCATGGCATCCAAACGGTCAAATCTTAGCCACGGGGAACCAAGACACGACCTGCAGGGTATGGGACGTAAGGAACTTGTCTCAGTCACTGAAAGTGTTAAAAGGAAACATGGGAGCCATCAGAGCCTTGAGGTTCACGTCTGATGGACGGTTCCTAGCCATGGCTGAGCCAGCAGACTTTGTACACGTGTTCGACACAGAGGCAGATTACAGTCAGTGTCAAGAGATTGATCTGTTTGGAGAGATAGCGGGAATCTCGTTTAGCCCTGACACCGAGGCACTGTTCGTGGGAGTGGCTGATCGTACGTACGGGAGCTTGTTGGAGTTTACCAGGAAGCGAAACCACTTGTATTTGGATTCCATATTCTGATTGATCTAATAATCTTTAGAAGCCAAAGCGAAACCACTTGTATTTGGTTTCTAGGCCTATGTTGTTGGGCTCTTGTACAATTAGCCCACTAAAATAATGCGATTAATCAATTTCGTCTTTCCCGTTTCTGTACAGAGACTGAGAGAGAGAGTTAAGTTTCTGTACAGAGACTGAGAGAGAGAGTTAAAAGTGTTAAGGATATTAGTTAGGGTATTTAATGTGGTAATAGACTAATAGTGCTTAAGATTGTAAGGATTTTAGAGCATCATCTGAAACCAACTTAAACAGCAACAAAAATTATCTACAACTAAAAGTAGTTGGTTAGACATAATAAAGATTGTTAGGTGATTTGATTGTGGAGCTTTTTTCTTCAGATGAGGAAAAAGATAATTAAGGATGTGTCATGTGTGTGTGAGCCACTGAATCAAATGTTAAAGCTTTACGAAACATTCCTTCATATTAACACCTAATGAATCTCCTTCTCAAATTAATAGTCCTGGATTCTATTTCTTCGATAACTTTTTCTTTTTCTTCTTCTTTCAGAAGTGTCACATATTAAAAACCTACTTACAATTTCTAAGGAACTTTCTACCCATAATGCCCAGGAACAACTCTTGAGATATTTTTTTCATCGAATATATAGTGGTGTTACAATTCAAATTGAGAACTATGTCTATTTGAAAACAACAATGTTATAGAATCCAAATTTTCTGTACTAGTTTTTTGGATCACCAGTTATAAAACAAAACTTGTACAAATAGTTAAGAGTATATATATAAAAAGGTGAAATGGACCATATGTCACGTTATTCACGCGAAAACGATAAAACCAAGGAAGAGAAAAGGTATTGAACAAACTCTGACGTCGACAATTCACCTAAAGTTCACATGCCATTCATCTTCCTCATAAAACGACATCTAACTGCTCTGAAAACGACGACACCCTCATTTTTGCAAAATCTTTCATTCATTCAAAACTTAAATTTCTTTCCTTTTCACAGTTTCTTCTTAATGACTAAAATCCTTAATCCGAAAGTAATCAGAAACACCTATTACCTTTAACCATATTAAAAAGATTAATTTTTATCTGCTAGAATAATTTTACTTTAACTGAGTTGATAAATATGAATCGAACAAAATTTCAAATTTATGATGGAGTTGATTTGTAGTATATTGTTTTATCTGTTGAAGAAAAAAAAGATATTTCAAAAGCGAGTGAGTGAGAGAGAAAGAGGCAGACATAAGTGGAGTGAGGTTGGTTACAGTTCACGGTGACCACACAGCTAGTTAGATGACAGTTCAATATGGGCCATTGATCTTGAACACGTGGCGAAGTTTTAACGGTCGTTGGATTTCAAAAGTCTCAAAACGGAAACCGCGTGAAGGGCTAAAAAGGAACTTTTTAAAAATAGAAACTTTTCAAAGTAAAGATGAGATGGACACGCGCAATCCATGCCGTCGATCCTATTGGATACCATTCCTTTACCCCTTTTTTTTTGTTTCTTCTTTGATTTGATTTGAATTATGTTTTGGAACTTTCGAGGTCGATGATCTTTTTTAGCTATTACGTGTTAGATTTTTCCTTTTTACGGAATAATTAAGTACAAATATATCGTATTACTTGGATTTTAAAATGTTAGTGAGAAGCGATGCCAGACAACTAATGCCTTTGGAAAGACTTTTTATTTATATATCCAATTGGGGATTTCAACGATTAGAAAAAAGTAATAAACGGTTAGAGAATAGTTTAAAACATATAAAAAGCAGCGGTTAACAAAACTAATATTAAAAATTGAATATAATGTTTTGGTAACTTTTTTTATACGGATTTTGTGAATAATAACTATTAAAATAATATATTTTATACTGTAGCGGTAAAAGATTACGAATCAAACTCTATTTTATACTAAAAGATAGTCTGGTAAAATTGGGTTTAGTGTTGAGGTAAATATGAAGGTGAACAGGGAGCATTGTATTCAAGGGATGGTAGATCCTCCAATATTCCAAGTAACAGCTTTTCGCTTCGTTAATCTTACGACTTGCCACGTTTCATGATATATACAACATGCATACACCATATGAGACATGCGTAAAAGAAACAAAAATATCGTAGAATTTGCCTTTTAAAAAAAAAAAAAAGTACAGATAACTTTTAAGGCTTATATGAGAAGTCCAGTTATCTGTATTCTGAATAAAAGCCATTGAAAATAATAAAATTAAAACAATCAAAATGTGAGAACTCTTGAAACTTGAAAATAAATTAAAAATCTGTAGATTAGATGCACATATGCCGTCAAAAGAAAGGATGATTATGTGACTTAATTAAGAATCTGTCAATTTTTATTTTTTAAAAAACAGCTGACAATTTCATTTCCTCATGGCATGCTCCGCTAATTATTCCTCATGGTACTCTTATTGTTCCATGTGAAATTTTGTGTACAACCAAAAAAAACAAGTACTTGTGTACAAAAGCCATTTTCAGATCTTTTTGTGAGTTATTTATAACACGGTATCTTGCTCTTTCAGTATACGAAAAGTCATGTATATTCAACCCCTATATGCAAAGCTGAAAGCTTGACACGTTACGATTTAATCTTTGATACATAAAGTCAAAGTAACTAGACTATATATATATTTTTTTGTGTGTGTGTGTGCTTAAAGACTAGAGAAAAACTATATATACATGACTTTTCGTATATTGAAAGAGCAAGTTATAAATAAAATAACTCACAAAAAGATCTGAAAATGGCAAAGCTGAAAGCTTGACACGTACGTTAGATCAATACTATATATATTGACACGTTACTCATCCTTTTTTCAAAATTATCAATTATTTTGAACCAATACTGTTATGGATTTTTGTTATTGATTAACATGCCAAGAGGCTACATATTTATACAAGTTCTAAAACCTAATAATATACTTAATAATAGACTCAATTGCCTTTAATTACAAACATATCTTAACCGATTAAACTATTTTCTTAAGCAGCCTTAAATGTAGCTTCCGTTTTTTTTTTTTTTAATGCGGGTTGCTTAACATTTATGCTCATTATCATTAAAAAAAAAAAATCTTGACCGTTGGCTTTTTCTTTAGCGCGCAGATCCGCCGCTATTTTAGTCCACCGTGAAACTCGAAGCTTCTTCCGCCGTCGCCGCAGACGGCTTACGTGTTTAATGGTCACGTGTTTCCCACATGCGTCCCCTACTTCGCCTCGCGTATTCCATGCTCCTGTGCTGAGTGCAGACAGTTTTGTTATATACAAACAAAATAACTTTTGAAATTTTAATCTAGACGCCACTAGTTTCTCGTATTTATATACAAGTGGTCTCAATTTTATATACAAGTGGTAAAAAGAATAAACAAAATTCAAAGAGGAATATCACTATGCAACTTTGTAGAAGAATGAATGTGATGAATTTATTCAATTATTTTTTCATATCTCATTTATCTTTATTCCAACTAGGTGAAGCGGATATTTCTTCGGTTAGAGTTTTATAAAAAATTATTTCATACTATTTTTTATTTTTGATTGATATTTTGGTATAACATTTTATATTAACAAGAATTGAAAGTACATCCAATTTTAACTTCCAATTGCTAGGTAAAAGATTAATTTTAAATAATACATTTCAAGTTCATACGATGCAGAAACAATCTTAATTCTAATTATGGTGGTTCTTCCTTTACTTCTTATTTTTTAATATGTGATACACTCAGAGTTTAACCTTAAAATTTTACTGCAAGAGCACATCAATCGAGATAATATTTTAGGAATCGAATCCACAAGGACCAAGTGCTACACTACGAGAATGCAGAAGGAAAGTAATTCTAAGACGAATGCTATGATTTGTGGTTTAATGAATGAACTAGAAACTAAGAATGCAAATAAATTTGGTGTAAATTCGAATGGAGAAAGCGCTAGGTCTTCAAGTAATTCGCAGGAAATCAAGACTCACTAAACAGATTACCGAATAGTGAATGAATTAAAGACCGTTCTCGAACTCAAACATGAATATCTAGTTAGCCCACTGTCGTGGCACTAACTACTATGCCTAATAACCTAAGTATCTAAACTGTCGTTTGACCTTAAAGTTCTAGGCAATCATTAAATTTCAGGTTTGATAAGTTCACAAATCGCCTTAGCATCAGCTTTCGTTAGCTAAGGACGATTTGCTCATCTAAGTTCTTCCAGGAAATCTAAAACACTTTTGATGAATAGATTAATCCTAAGATCATAAACTAGGTGATCAATCTAGTCTAAACCTTAAACTCAACAATAGATGAAGAACTCTATGTAATTCCCTATTCTAACAGATCCGTTTTAGTGATTCATGAAAATCCTTTGAAACCCTAAAAACCTAACAGAGAGATTACGCAGACATAGAAGCAGAGAAAACAGAGAGATATGAAAGGAATTGCATAATGATATTAGAAAGTAGAAAATAGGGTTCAAAGATCTTCTCCGGTGTGAATTAGAGATTTGTCTCTCCAAATCTTACAAAGTGCAAAAAGCAATAAGTCTCAATGAATAATTATCAAGGCGTGTCTACCAAAAGTGGCTGAAAAATAAGTGTATATATGTTCTGGGTCGAAATAGGTTGAGTTATGATGATTCTGGGGCAAAATAAGAAGTTTAGAAACGGCCTTTTTCGCCTGGGAAGTGCATCGGTCGATTTGGAAGCTCTTGGAAATTTTCATCGATCGATGCAAGTGTGTATCGGTCGATGCAAACCTCCATGTTCTGTGCATGCTTATCCTGCGAGGCAAATTGACATGTCTTTAGTAAATCGGGTACAAATCTTGATCGCCCTGTTGGATTTTCTTCAAACCACTTGCAAATGAAAGCTAATTCGCAGCTCTATCTCGTGTCAAAATTTCAGCTCGATCCATTGGTGGGAAGATTTTCAACGAATGACAAATTTCAGACGCTTTTGCATGACTCTGCATTGTTTTCCTCCAAATCAACATAAAACCTTTAAAGACTCGATAAAAGACTAAAAGACTCTAAAACACACTTTGACTCAATAAAAGACTCAAAACCAACACAAAAACATATGTTAGAAAACGGTAAAAACCGAGTACATCAATAAAGAATGAGCAAATGTCGATCCTGAAGACCCCCTTCTATCTTTATAAGGTAGATTGTTTACTATTTAGCGTTTTATTTCTTATAGAAAAAGTTAATCATTTGTTCTTCATGGGAATTTTTTGGGTTTCCCATTAACATAGTAATAAGTGAAACTCAGTTGACCAAAAAAGGGAGGTAAAATTCTGTATTAGGTGTTTTACAATTTTTTTTTTTTTTAATATAAACTGTGCATGCAACCCTTTTATCAAATATCGTTTATCAAGATATAGTGTTATAAATTTATAATGAGTACCATGTTTGTATTATGCCTTGTCTCCATGATAATTGATGTTGCGTCTTTGTCAAAATTATATGAATCATATCCGTGCAGGTAATCGAATTTGAACTCGAATTTTCTACATAAATACATTCAGAAACTTAACCATGGACAATTGCACGAGCTCATCGGAGTCTTTTTGTGGTCGGGGATTTGTATTAAAGTTAGACCTTTGATAATAGCGATAAATTCGAGTTATTTGGAAAATGCGGCTAGAAATAAAATACACCACCAGATAAGATGGCGAAAGGTTCGGACTTAAGCTAAAAAAATGGAGGAATCCAATATAAAATGGTGATATAATATGTTAATGATAATGGTGGAGTTCTCCGCCAATCCATCTCTAACCCTCTAGAGGCTTCTTATTATTTTTGTAACAATTTATCTCGACTAAAGTCTAAACTACCCATTATAATCATCATGATTAATACTTGCGACTAAACAACAACTTTAAATATTAAATAGTGATGTAAATCTATGTCACTACTCACTATCGGCGTCTTGGGATATTTTTCTTAATTCCATACATGGCGTTGAATTTTGAAGCATGTTCGTTTGGCTAATTCCTTAGAAAATTCGGGGTGAAAAGTTGCATTGCAATTCAATGTCAATGAAAGAACTCACGTCCGTAGATTAATGAACTCATCTTATAGTTTTATGTTTTACATTATCTACGAAATTACTGTTTGTAGTCTATGTAGAATATTGCTTAAATTCTCAAATGGTTGATTCCGAGCGAAGATTAATTTTTGTTCCCAAACAATGTCTCTCTTTGTCTCCACTAACAAGAATGTAATAAAATAGAAAAGGGTGAGGAGAAAGTAGGTGACCCATTAATAAGAATATCACAACTGTTTTTGGAAGCAGCCCTGTGCCGTCACGCACCATCTTATTCTTATCTCTTCCTTGTCATTATTACCAACTAGTTTTTTTAATTATAAAATCACCACTACTATCTCTTATATTCATAAAGTGATTATATACCGTTGAAATATGATCGATCTACGTCTACCGTTGTTAGTCGAAAACATTTTTTTAAAAACTTTATTTACAAGACATATCACGTTAAATTATTGGTCGAAAAATATATAAGATATGATAAGTTATTATATATTGGTCGAAAAATAGATAAGGTTATGGTAAGTTATTATTTTGTTTTTCATTATCCATGCTTGCTACCATGCATAACATAAATATTTTTAAAAAAAATATAGTATATAATCATATTACAAATTAATTTTTTTGTTTTTTTTTTTTATGACTAGAAAATTATTTGTCAAAGCTTATTATTCTTCCATATCCGGAACCAAAATTTGTTATATAGTCAAGTCCTTACGTCTTAAATACCACTCAATCTATAATTATAAATTAATTAAACATTTAACATAGTATACAATTCTTATCAAATTTTTTTTTTTTTTTTAACTTTTTTTTCAAGTTTCTATATTTAAGGTACATCCAGTTTGACCTCTACGTACCTTTAGCGAGCATCTACGGATCAATCATATACAGGTAGACAAAACCAAAATATAATTCATATATAGCATCGCATATCAGAGAAACAAATAAGAAAATAAACGAGTCGTTGAAACTTCGGTATGTAATAATAATAGTTATATATTTTCTAATTATGTCTTATGAAATTTAGTCAACGACAGAAATCAATTATTACTTGTAAAATTAAAGTATTACAGCAAACATATTGAAATTTATACAAAACCAGATAACTTTATACTTAAATATATATTTGGACAATTAAAATATATATTTTTTGGTAATAGAAAATGAAAAACATGAAAAATAAATACAAAGAAATCAAATGTTTTAGAACATTTATAGCATTTCTGAAATATTTTTCAACTCATTATAATTTATATGTTAAGAGCGGTCTGTATACCGATCTTAACAAAATAGTAGTATAGTTTTGTAACAAACAAATAAGCAGTGTGAACACAAGCCGAGAACGGTCAACAAAATCAGGTGTGACTATTGACTCCACAAATCACAAACGATATGAAGACACGTGTGTTGAACTTACGACACCTGACAGTCACTTCTCCGTATATGTTACACGCGTCTTTTATTCATTGGCCGTATGTTATCCCTCTACCGACTCGCATGTTAGTTAAAAACAGTTTTACCTCGCTCAGATTTATAATTTTATTTATCAGCAATTCAGAGATATCTTTGATTTCAATTTCCATCTTTCGATTCTATTAATCGAAAAAGATAACTGAAATTCTATAAATCATTAAAAACTAAAATAAAAATGTTCAACTGTTTGTGAAAAGAAAGAAGTATAAATTAGACTGATCCGTGATCGTTGGTATTTTTGTTTTTTTTTGCCAATAGCATTTTAATTTTTAATTTTTTTTGTGCTAAAAGCATTTTAAATTTTAATTAGATAAATATTTTTTTACTGTACATGACAATCTTATTTTATTTTTACATATGCGTAAACAAAGTAATTCATTATGCAAAATTATACTACTCATGTAGTCATATGCGGATCTATCGTGTGAACATAAAAATTATACTCTTTTTTTGTTCTAATCTATCGTGAACATGTATAAGTGTACAATGTCAAAATTTGATATACATCTATCAATTCTGAATAAACAGCCATTTAGTTAAAATAAATGTTTTTTTAGAAAAACGTTACTTTGCCAAATTTTTTTAAAAAAAAACTCGAGGGTTTGACAATAGAGAGGGCAGATAACTTTAACGAGAAGTTTTCGGTTGATTAATTTAAGTTATATATTTACTCACTAATTTTCTCGAAAGAAAAAAAAAATTGCTTAATAAATGGAAAATATCGAAGTAAGAAAAACGCAAAATACGAAAATAAAAATGGAAAATAGTGTGAGGAGATAACCCCCACTATATAAACGAGAGCCAAGCTGATGAGGTGAGAGCATCGGTGAGGCTGAGAGTAAATTCACTACAAATTAAAAACTGAGTGTCCTCCCAAAAAAAAAAAAATTGTTAGATTATAATTGCAATTGTTTCTCTGATTTGATCTTGAATTTTCGATTTTGTTTTGCAAATTGTTTTCCCTCGCCTCTTCGATCCATTTCTGTTAATCATCTGTCTTTCAAAAAGGAAGAAAATAAAAAAATCGGGTTGTTATTATGTTTGAATGGTTTTGATTGGATATTCATACAGAAATTCAAGCTTATGAAACTGTATTTTTTTGCTTTGTTCTTAGTTGAAAGCCAGGTATTTACAGTACGAGATATTTTTTCATAACAACTTCTTCTGAATTTGATCTTTTTATTTTTGATAGATTTAGTCGAGGGTAATTTTTTGTTCCCTCCTTTTGGATCTACACAGAGGTTGCCTATTTCAAACCTTTTGATCCATTTTCTTTTTTTTTTGGTTTCTTGAATTTTCTCGGAAAACCCTGTTCTTTACTTTTGATAAGAATCAGGTGATTTTTTCGGATTCAATTCCTTTTCTTTTTTTAATATTTCAAAAGCAATTTGTGATGGAAGCTGCTATGAATTTGTACAGTAACAGAACGATTCAACAATCAGATTCCTTTGGTGGTGGTGAACTCATGGAAGCGCTTGTACCTTTTATCAAAAGCGTTTCCGATTCTTCTTCTTCGTCGTCTGCGTCTGCGTTTCTTCATCCCGCAGCGTCTGCGTTTTCTCTTCCTCCTCCTCCTCTCTCTACCTTCCCCGGATATTACCCGGATGTTGACTGTTCAACGTTCACGACCCAACCGTTTTCGTACGGGTCGGATCCCCAGCAAACCGGGTCATTAATCGGGCTAAATAACCTATCTTCTTCCCAAATTCAGCAGATCCAATCTCAGATCCATCAGAACCATGCTCTTCCTCCCCCGCACCACCAGACCCTCAACTCTTTCTCGAATCTTCTCAGCCCAAAGCCGTTACTGATGAAGCAATCTGGAGTCGCCGGATCTTGTTTCGTATACGGTTCAACTGTTCCGCCGAAGCCGACGAAGTTATACAGAGGTGTGAGGCAGCGTCACTGGGGAAAATGGGTGGCTGAGATCCGTTTGCCGAGGAACCGGACTCGTCTCTGGCTCGGGACCTTCGACACGGCGGAGGAAGCAGCGTTGGCCTACGATAAGGCGGCGTATAAGCTGCGCGGCGATTTCGCCCGGCTTAACTTCCCTAACCTACGTCACAACGGTTCCCACATCGGAGGCGAATTCGGCGAGTACAAACCTCTTCACTCGACAGTCGATGCCAAGCTCGAAGCAATTTGTCAGAGTATGGCGGAGACGCAGAAACAGGAAAAATCGACGAAAGCATCGAAGAAACGTGCCTCGACTGTGACGCAGAAGAAAACTGAGACGGTTTCGTCGCCAGATCAATCGGAGAAAGTCAAGACGGAGGAGAATTCGAATTCGATCGCTGGATCTCCATCGGTGACGGAGGTCGTTGAGTCCGCCGGATCTTCGTCACCGCTGTCGGATCTGACATTTGCTGATACGGAGGAGCAGCCACAGTGGAACGAGACCTTCTCGTTGGAGAAGTATCCGTCGTATGAGATCGATTGGGATTCGATTCTGTCTTGATCAAAATTCCGTGTAATTTGGTGGGAGATTAGGGGTAAAATAGACAATTTAGGAGCCGCCTGCAATGGAGTTTTTGGAAATTTGCAGCGAGAGGCTAGTAGAGTAATTAATTATGATTAGGGGGTAAATTTCGTATGTTAATATTTTGTTTGTATTAATCTCTGTGTCGGTCCAGCTTGCGGTTTTTTGTCATGCTCGACCATGCCACAGATTTTCAGTTTATGTAATTTCCTTTCTTCTATGTATTATTATCTTAATAAAATCATCCCTTTGTCGTTTATTGCATTTTTACCTATATTTGGCTAATTTACAAAAGGGCTAAGCTAAACCATGAAATGTTTAAAAGATGGCCCGTACATACATGGGTTGGAACATGCAGTTTTATTAGTTTGAAGAATCGGTTTGTCGTATGTGACTTATGTGTGAATGAAAATTGAATTTCTTATAAATATAAACATGGGTCACCAAATAGTTTTTTGACATGTCTGAAGAGAAAAGTGACAAGCCTTTCACCTTGCTTAACGATAAAAGGATTTTGTGTGTTAATCCATTCATTACAATTCCAAATGAAGCACTTCTATCGAGTCTCGTTTCCCATCTTCTAATGGATTCTCCAAGCAAAGCACCGTGTAAATTTAAAAGCAACGGAATTCATATTTTGAGACACCTGGTCTGGTCCGGTTCGTCATGGATTTAACGAACCGTATGTTTGATTATTTTAGCCAGCATAGAATATCGAACCCTAATTAGATATAAAATAATTCATAATATATAACGTGTATACAAAAAAACTATTGATCGATACCAAATTTATATAGGGCCTGACTGGTAAACCTTTAGAGTAATTGAGAGGAAATAGAAAAATTGAGAGGAAATAAGAAGAAAGAAAAGGAAAAGTAAAATTGAGAGGAACATATAGGTAGAGTAATTGAGAGAAAAAAAAAAGAATTGGGAGGAAGAAAATGTGGATTCGAGCGAAGAATTCCTATTTATAGGTAAAATAATTTAAAAATAAGAGGAAAAAAAATTATTGGTCCACTTGGTTATAGTGGAGGACAAAAATAACTGTGTCCGTGTGAGTATCAGAACTATTATGCCAGCTTTTTTTTTTTCCCATATTTCTGACCGGTGGTAAAATAAAAGATCTTCAGGAAAATTATAATTCCTCTCGTTTCCTTTCCCCTATTACATATATCCAGTCAGGCCCAAAAGCTATCTCATGATCTGTCCAGAGTAAACCCAAGAACCCGTTTGATATTGACTGCAAACTTTACTCATAACCTACGCATTAAATCATATTTGTCGGATTGATAGGAGTTCAAAGCATATTGAACTAGTAGATTTTTCTTCTGTATTTGCCAATTGTTTATATGCGGAATTGAATATACGAATGCTGTAACGCATTTACAAGAATCCACATAACGTACAATTCATCCCCTAAACACGTTTCTTTAATACGTATCTCGTAAGTCACATTTTTGGGATTTTTCTCGCACGTTCTCGATCGTATATATTTTCTTGCCCGTTACAATTCACAAATGGTGGTGAAGCTTCGCGTGTTGGTAGATGTGGCCGGCCATGCCGCTTTTCAGCATCTTCTACCACTTATTCAAACTTAATACAAAGATTTTGGATTTTGCAATCAAAAGAATCAAGAAAACCAATAATTTGATGGCACTGTAGTGAAGTAGAAAAAGACAAAAGTCGGCAGAAGAAATCTTCTTCACATTTTTAGAAAAGTAGATATGGATTTTTCGCCAATGGGTGACTCGAAGAAATAGAAGGAAAAGGCCAAAAAAAAAAAAAAAAGAGCCGATGGATGTAATAGAGCACGAAGTTTTTGGACTGATATATATCCAATATTCAAAATAATTTTATACATAATTCATAAAAACATAAAATTTTGATAAGCTATAAATTAAAATCTAAAAATTTAATAAATTTATATAAAAGTGAAACATATTCTATTAGTAGATGATTTCGAACAGTATACCTTGTAAATTATTTTGAAGACAAAATAAAATGAACAAACTACTAGAAAAGTACCAACTTATATATATATATATATATAAAACTGTATTTAATTACTGGTTGATATTATTTTAAATATTTTGTTTCTTAATAATCTAATAAAGTATATTAATTTTTTTTGCAGTGAATTTACTTTTATTTGTTAAGAATATTGTTTACAAAACTATATTACAATACTATGTTTCTTAAAAGTTGGTCTAAAAATACCATTTTGAAAAGGAAAAAAAAAATCTCAAATCGTTTATGCGATGGCACGTTAACCAAATTTTCTTGTTTGTTCATGTTTTTTTTTTTTCTAAAAATTTGTATCTCTAACATTTCAAATAATCCACAGAGGAATAAAAATTTGTATGCATTAGTATATTACAAGTAGTAGAGAGGAGAATTCCAAATTACGCAAAGAAAGCATAAAGATGGAAAGTTTGAAAGGCACACAACACCAAAGGAGCCCACCAGAGATTATGTTCACACTCCATTTCTCTTCTCTTTCACATGCATTTTTCAACGATATTTGTATAAAAGTTGTTGCCATTTAAAACATTGCATTGAATTCGCTGACACCATTATTATCCATTGATGAGTGATGTTGAATAAAAACTAGTTATCAATCATAGTAGTTGTATACATCCTTGTAATATCCGTCCTTAGTTTAGATTTAAACTTAGAAGAACAATTCAAGGATTTTGTTGACAACTTAAATCAAAAACATTTGACAATTACAAATTTACAGATTTCGAGGTTAATCTTGAATCTAATACAAGACACTCACATTAAATAAGAGAAACAGGGCCGACTATAGACATTTTAAAGTGGTAATGTTGATTTTTTTTTTTTTTTTTAATAAAAAGAGCACTAGTTTCTGCAACTCTATTCAAAATTAAAGAACCTTACAACACTTCTAAAATCCAAGCTTCTTGAGCTACTCCTTGTTACCGATCAATGGGTTGTATAACTCAGCCGAATTTACCGATTTCCATCTTTTTCTTTATCGCCCGTTGTCCATGATATATAAATGAATCAATGATTCCGGATACCGTGAAAATGCCTAATATCATGCAAACGATAAACCAAAATTGTTAGATTTAATGATTATTACATCTACAAAAAGAAAGTAATTTGATTGGAGAAGAGAGAGAGATCATCACACCTCCTACTATAGCGCAAACATTGGTAAGGAAGTGCAAGAACTCCACATGCTGCTCCGTAACAATCACCTGCAACAATCAAAAGTAAAATGTTAGAAATGTGGATAGAATAGTAACACATATACGTAGTCACCAGTATCCATTCCGAGATACCTTAATTGGAGAAAGATCATAGAAAAAGAAAACACCAGGCAGTGACTGCATGTGTCCTGCTTCCGTTTTCTCGAAATGTTCAGTCACAGAGAACTGCCAAGCACACCAGAAACCCCAATTCTTAGATATATTACGAGCAGGTCAAAGCGGTTTTAAGAGAAAGTTACAGCCAAGTCAGAGGCTCTGGTCTGAGAGGTAGTTTCTTCACCTGGTTTGACTGAATAATATGCTCTTTAACATCTGTGTATTCGGTCGGTACAACCTGCAATCTCATGTTAAAGAAACAGAAACATCAATCCAATGTATGATCATCGCAACAGATTCCTTCCATCTTCTTCCCTCTAAAACATGAATGTTAGACCAGTTATTATATCCGTTTCATGTCATATTTGAGCGAAACATCCTCATAACTCTCTTCCCACTACCTATATGTAAAACCGAGCTTAAAATACAGATGACATCACAATATTGTCCCAAACAACAAGATGTGGAAATGGCTGTCTAGAGGCAAACCTTGATAAAATATTGGTACATGCCATTCAGTGTCTCTTGAGTCCACTGCACACTGAGAAACCAAGAATAAAGGTCAGGAAGATAAGAGGACTTGGATTACCGAGTAATCGCACGAGACAGAAAAGAGGTTACCCATCTAAAGGATTCACTACACCAGGGAAATAGTCCCCGAAGGCCACCCTGTTAACCTTGTGGCTTATCTGTGCAAGAAGATACAATGGGTCAGACTTATTGTGGGCATATCATAGTACAAAGTTATAAACTATAAGAGACATAAACGGAAATGGTTCTTCGCTTACATTGTAAATGTCTCCATGGAACACTAACAGATCTTGTAAATGAAATCCTGATTGACGGAAGGTTTTGCCAGGAACAAAATGAAAACTCCCAGCCACTTTATTAACTTCCAAGAAACCATAAATATTACAACCTTCACCTTCCTCGTCCTTAACCCTTTGAACAAAACCTTCTCTTTTACACTGAGACCAAACGAGTAAATATCACACAACTGGATGGACTAGACTCGCACTATATACAGGCCACGGAAACAACTGAGATTGAGCTAGTTCAGCAAACAAGATCAGCAAACAAGATCAGCAAAACTATACATTATGAAAGCCACGTTACCATACCTGGTCAATGATCTCAGGGTCTGACATGGCCCAACCTTTCTTCCGATAAGCTTCACGAACTTCCTCACATGAATTACAACACTCTTCATCTGACTGCAAAGTATTAAGAAACAGAAATTAGATTCCCAAAAGCAAGAGAGGTAAAAAACATTTCACCACATATAATAATATCAAAATGAGATGTTTGTAATCAATACTAAACAACATTGTTGAAGCCTCTCTATTGCAAGTGTAAGATTACACGTAAGAGTATGATAAGTGTCACGCAAGAGGCTGAAGAAGAGAGAAGAGAAGACACATTGGATATTGTTGAGCTGGCAATTACGGAACAAGAAGTTAGAGGCGCGTGAAACAGAGCCAATTGCATAATCTCTACAATAGTTCTTCTCTCTATTTATAGACTCTTCTCACATCAAAAGCGGTTATGCAATTGGCTCTGTTTCACGCGCCTCTAACTTCTTCATCTTCTCTTGTTCCGTAATTGCCAGCTCAACAATATCCAATGTGTCTTCTCTTCTCTCTTCTTCAGCCTCTTGCGTGACACTTATCAGAGTACGTTCTTCCTTGACCTTTGGAATAAAGGCTTACCGCTTCAGCTCCAAAACAGGAACCACAGTATGTTTCATTATGCTCTAGCCTGCCACCATGTCTTTGTAATGGATTTTCAATCTGAAGAAACGAGAACATCATAGAATAAGAAATGCAGAGGAGAAAACACATTTTCAATCCTTGAGACTTGTACTGATTTGAAAGGCAGCTAACCTTTGTATGACCGATTCCATCTTGTCTTGTCTCAATAACATTGCCATAAGAGTCTAACCTTCTTTTAGCTATATCATGCCTCTGCAGTTCACGAACAAATGCATCATGACTTTGTAAAACGTAATGGCAAGACTAGACGGTAGACACATACCACATCGAGGTGTTGCTCTCCGCTGATATCCATGGAATCAAGGCTAATAATCGAACAAGCAAGAGCAGGGAAAGTAACATCGAACTGCAAATGATGAAAAAAAATAGTAAATTATCTCACCTTTTAATAAAGAAGATTTCAAGTTAGGCAACAAGGAACAGATTGTTTTACATTGATGCGTAGTTTTTCTCCTCTTGACGTATCAACACGAAGCTGAGTCTCAGTAACAGGATGAAGATAAAGTCCTAAGAAAAACAGATAAAGCAAGAAAAATTCGAACTTTGTTCAAGGGATATTGTAACAAAACTAAGCCTCCAATTTTGGATAGAAAGCTAGGAAAAGAAACAGATCCTCGGAAATTGAAGGAGACAAATGCTTACGAAGCTCGGAGAAGAACAGAATGAGCATGACGATGGAAGAGACTAGTGTGATGAGTCCGCCGGAAAGTGTACGGCTATAAAAATCATCGTTGATTTTAGGGTAAGCATCCAAATTCCTCAATCTGTTCATCACGCCAGCGAATACCCAAGAAACTAGGGTTTTCCTCCTTTTACTACAATTTGATCGATTTCACACCTCCAATTTCCGTTGAGCACGCTATGATTAAAGGCGAGAAGGAAATGATTAACGGCTAATCATCAGACATTTCTTTGACCTGCTACGTCAACGAGGATCTACCTCTTTGTTTTCTCTTCTTCGAAACTCTACACTTTTGGGTACGGCGTGAAATACTCGTATGTCGTATGTCGTATCCTATATTCCTATGTATGCTTGGGTATCGTATCGTATTTAAACGGTTTTTTTTTATATTTATATTAGATATGCACGTATATACGGATTTATAATTTAATATTTTATAACCATCGAAAAAAATTATAAACAAAAAAATAGAAAACAAAATTAGACATTCCAGCAAAATAAATAATATAAAGTTGAGACTGTCAAGGCGAAACCACTTTTAAAAAAACCTAACAATTATATATTCATTTTAATTCTCCTATTTTTTATTATATTATTTGGTTTTTAATTAAATTTTGTCACATATTTCTAAATATTTAATATTTAATTTTTCATATTATTATTCGAATGAGATTATTTTGTATAATTTAAATATCCATATATTTATTTTTCCATACAAAATCATAAGAAATTTTTTTTTATTAACTTTGCCGATAAATATAATTTTTTTTTGTTGTTTAGTAATTTTACCTTTTAAAATTAAGAATTTTTTTTTATTTTATTTTAATTAATTTTGGTTTTTAGAATAAATTTATTTTTTCTATTTTTTATACGTTTTAGAATTATGAATCAATTATAAATTTTCGTGTAAGATATATATAATTATTTTTGTTTATTAATTTTACTTTTTAAAATTATTGGCTATAAAATTGAAATTTTTATTTTTCTATTTTTAATTAATTTTGGATTTTTGTTTAGTATCAATTATAAATTTTCTTTTCGACATTTACTTTGAAATATTTAATATTATATAATAAAAGAAACCTCTAAATTAGAAAATGGGCTCATGTCTTATTAGATCGTAACCCAATTTACGCCTATCAATATTTTCTGAAGGCCCATCTTGCTTTTTACAAACCTTACGCGTGGATATTTTTACTTATTCGGTTTATGTGATCTCATGTTTTGGACCCACTGACTTACTGAGAGCCCACATTTCACATTTTCCAAACATTTACAACAAATTACTAATTTTACCATTTTACATGTGATTTCAGAATTGTTAGGTGAAGAATAACATGGCAAAAATCTCAACTATGTAGTTGGGAATGAATAATAGTACTAGTTTTTTTTTCTTTTTTTTTGTATAATTCATTCCATTAAGACTGATATTATTATTAGTGTATTAAAGAGTAGATAACAACATTTTATCAACAACAAGATCAAATAGATTAGATTGAAATATCACATATGTATTTCAAAAGCTCAAGGATATGTTTTCTCTACACACTTTACTGGAATAAGTATTACTTTTTTTTACACATCAATTTTCAAAGATTTCTTTTAGGTTGCTTTGTCTGTTAATGTTTCACATTATTATCGTTTAATAAATTTGAACAAGAACATCAAATATTATCAGTAAAAAAAAAAAATAGAAAACAAAAATGAATGTTTTTTTTTTGTTTTGATAACACAAAATGAATGTTACAACTTTGATGTTAATACTCAAATAGCATCTTCATTTGAAGGATAATACAAGTTCTTCGTACCCGTCGTTCTCCAGCTGCCGTTCCTGGCACTGCCGCTCTTCCAGCCGCTGCTCTTCGCAACGATAAGAGTATAATTTACCATGCAACAATATCTGTAATTGGACAAAGGCCATAAAATTCAATCGAGGTGAAATCATTAAAAAAAAAGTAATAATAATAAGCATGAGTCCTATAGTCCTATATTAAGAAGAATACTGACGCATGAGAAATATCTCCCTTTCATAATTTATCAATTCTCTCAAATTTTAAAACTGCATTTGATCTTCAACTTTCAATTTCCCTCTGTCTAATCTTTCAATTTCCCAAATTAAATAATAATTCTTCTGAATTTTTATCTCGTTAAATGGATCGCTTTCGTTGAGGAAGCAAATTGCTCGATGCATTTTGTTGACGGAGGAGGGAACGAGAAGACATGCATCATCCTATTTCCATTAATAAAAAAAAGTTCGACTCTCGACAAACAAATATATGAGCATCTCTTCTTCCCCAACTTTTGGATTTTGGTTTTTTTTTTCTTAGTTTATGTGAGTATCTTCTCTCGACTCTCAGACAAACACATAAATGAGCATTTTGGGGTTTTTTTCTTAGTTTTTTTTTTTTGAACATCATTATCATTAAAGGATAAAGTCTTACTACAACATCAATCCAGAATTTGGGAATCGTAAGGATTCCTTTGCTAGATTGTCAGCTAACACATTGTCCGCTCGAGGGATGTGTTCAAACGAGACAGTAGAAAAAGATAAGATAGTGTTTTTATATCATGGAGAGGTCCATAGATTTCCTTGAGTTGATTGCCGGAGTTGATCGCTTGGATGAGTTCCATAGAGTCGGATTTCATACAGAGGTTTTGAATTCCACGTTTCGATGCTTCCTCCAAAGCTGTGCGGAGGGCCAACGCCTCTGCGATCAACGGTGAGCCGACAAATAGTTCTGTTCCACTCCCTTGTCCAAAGATGGTAGATTGGTCTTTAAAAAACCAGCTAAGACCTGCAATTTTTCCATCCTCCTTCCAGGCTGCATCCGATTGGCCAATGACTGTATTTTGTGGGGGAGTTTGTCGCAAGGTAAGTCGAGGATTTGCTGTTTTTGTTTCCCCTTCCTGTGCTCCAAACCATTCTCTTGCTGCGGAGAAAGCCTTTGATATTGTTTCTTCGATCGAGATGGTCCTGTTTTCAAAAACCAGTTGGTTCCTTGAGATCCATAGTTGCCAACATATCCAAGGAAAGATTGATCCAGTTCCAATTCCACACGGTGGTAGACAGATCAGGGATTTTCCCTTGATTAAACCTGAGCTGAAATCGACAATATCAGCAGTGTTGAGGTGACTTTTGAATGGTGATGTTTCCCACACTCTTCCTGAAAAATTGCAGAGGAAGAAGAGGTGCATCACTGTTTCTGGTTCCCCACATCGTCGGCATCGAGGGTCAATGTCGATACCTCTTTTCCTCAGGTTTTCTCCCACAGGTATTGCACCTTGTACGGCTTTCCAGAGGAAAGTTTTTAGTTTCGGTATGAAGGGCCCCGCCCAGATATTCGATATCCAATTGAAATCCCGTAGATGTGATGTCTCGTTCAACTGGGTCTCGTTTTCTGCCAATGATGCGTGGTATCCGGATTTGGTGGAATAAATACCAGATTGATTTGGTAACCAGATGTTGATGTCCTCTGCTCCTCTATTGCTCGGTTTGATGCACATGATTTCATTTAGAACTTCAGGGATAATCTCCTTTATTTTCTCAATATTCCAGTGGCTAGAAGCTTCGTCAATGAAGTGTGAAACTTGGAGATCTTTGGTTTGTTCCGTTGGAGGGCCAAACGGTCTACATTGAGTGTTGAGCGAGAGCCAGGGGTCGTTCCAGATGCTTGTTCCTTTGCCGTTTCCAATAGCCTTGCCGCAATTCTTTGCGAGAAGGTCACGCCCGATGAGGATGCCGCTCCATCCGTGGGAAGCTGATGCTGATGGTTTTACTTGGAGGAAATGTTTGTTTTTGCAGTATTTCCCCATCAAAACACGAGCTAGAAGACAGTTGGGTTGTTGAAGAATTCGCCAGTTTAACTTTGCGAGAAGCGCGTCATTAAAGCTCTAAATATCCCGGAAGCCCAGACCGCCCTCTTTTTTTGATTTCGTGAGTTTTTCCCAAGCAATCCAACTCATTTGCCTTTTGTCCGGTTTTGAGTCCCACCAGAATCTTGTTAGTGCGGATTGAATCCGTTTGCATAAACTTTTAGGGAGCTTAAAGCATGTCATTGTGTAGGTTGGTATTGCCGATAGAACCGATTTGAGCATTGTCATCTTCCCGGCGCTTGAGAGAAATTTTGACGACCATCCAATGGCCTTTTGTCGGATCCTGTCAACGATAAGAGTGAAGAGGTCTTTCTTTCTCCTACCAAAATGTTCCGGGAGGCCTAGATACTTGCCTTGACCACCTTCTTGTCCAATTCCAAGGATACTCTTTACCCTTTCTCTGATTTCCAGCGGCGTTTTTTTCTTAGTTTATGTGAGCATTTTCTCGCTCGACAAATAAATTCTCAGCTTTAGCTTGCTTTCCGAGTTTGCTCTATCAATTTGAAATTGTAATGCGAAAACTAATTAGTAGAAAAAGAAGATACTGGGCTGTCCACAGACTTTTGGGGGAAAATACAAAAAAATTGTCGCCGCGTCCTAATCCTTGTCACAACCGTTAAATTCTCACGTGTAAAGTCCATATTTTTGCAGTAGAAACTCAAAAACTATATATATTCTCACTATTAATAAATAAATAAAATATGGGCTTTGAGTGGGCTTACCACTATGGGCTACTGTGGGTCCTTCCAATGTATCATCGCCAGCCCAATATTTCACGTCGCAGTCACTAATTTATCTAGTTAAGTAAGATAAATACATGAGAAATACATTATTAGTTGCACACAAATAAAAAACATTATTAGTGAGAAGACAGAAAGAAAAAAAACATTATTAGTAGAGCAAACAAGTCGCTGTGGGTCCCAAGTCTTTTTCCATCGGGTTTCTCAGTCTCAGCTTCATTTGTTCGTCTTTCCTTATCGAGGTATTTTGAAGTAAAAATATCTTGCTATTTTTTTTTTTTTGGTTTAATCAAAAATTAACTATTGATCGTGATAAACGAAGATTTGGTATTATCTGTACTAATATAGAAAACTAGAGTCCAATCAAACAAAAGAATGCACTAATATATGGACTTTTTCATAAAGTAACTTATTCAAGTAAATGTTGAAGATCAAAACTTAGTTGGGTATGACAAAGAGTTTAGTGTGTACCGTAAAATGGACAAATGTATCCACTAGCTAATCAATCGACCATTTCAAAAGGTTATTCATATATACTACTAATTAATTATAATATTTTATCAACAATCAATTATATAATTTATATGTAAGTTAACCAAGTGGCCTTAGCTAAGTGCTAACTCTCACATTAGGAAGATTCATGGGTTCGAGCCGATTTGGCCACCTGGATACGCCTTAAGTGGCAAGAAAACGTGAAGCATTTGCGGGCCTCGTAAAGATTAGTCTGGGTCTAGAAAACTTTGGATCATTTCACGGTAAAAAAAAATGGGTAAGTTAATCTTTTTTTTTTGGCCTCTCCGCAAAAGGAACTCAAAGTACAATTACCGACCATATATTCTCATTTAAATAAGCAAAGCCAAAACTATAAATCCGTTCGTGACAAATCTTGGGTACTTACATTTACAACAAAAAGTATTTTGCAAAATATGTTAAGTCTGGTGTTTTGGACAGCTGAGTTGTTGTGCAACACAAGACGTGAGACTTAAGACGCGAGACTAAATAAGAGCGTGGGTGACGTGACAAAAGACTATTGGAGCTGTAGATACAAGTCGTATCTGAACAAGAGAATCTCAACATCGAAAAAAACGAAGATTTGGAGATATTCTCATATCAGAAACAAGATATTCTCGACAAACAGAGTTGGAGAATATAAAGAGCGGAGGAGCCGCTAGGGTTTAGTTTATCAAAAATTAGAGACGTGACAATACTACATGCTTTAAGGTTTTGGTGAGTAAACAAAAAGAGATTGCATAGCTGTTGCTGTGCAGGTAAGCTTGGGTAGATTAGGAATTGGTCAGTGACGAACCAGCGTGTTGGTGTTGTGTAATCCTGATTAAACAACTTGTAAGAAGTTTGTTTAAACGATTTCTAATAAAAGCAAATAGGTATTTGCAAAACCCTATCGTTTGTTCATCGTATACATGTTCTAGGTTTTACAATTGGTATCAGAGCGGGACACCTAGCCGAAGGAGTACGCTTCAAACACATGTGAGATCCTAAGAAGAATCTGAACATGTCTAAAGAACTCATTGCAATCCAGAGGACCTTCATGCTTGATGAAACAAATTTCGGACACTGAAAAGTGCGTATGAAGCAGAGAATCATGTCGATAGACGAGGATGCATGGACCGATGTTGAAACTGGTTGGGAAAAACCATACGTTCTTGATGAAGCAGGTAAGAAACAACCTAAAACCAAGGATAAGTGGACTGAAGCAGACAAGGCGGCGTCTAAGTTCAACTCCAAGGCGATCAGTGAGATTTTCATAGCCATTGATGCTGATAAATTCAAGTTGGTTCAAGGTTGTGTTGCCGCAAAGGATGCCCATGAAGTATTGGTGAATTTCTATGAAGGAACATCCAATGTGAAGAGAACAAGGATCGATCACCTTGCATCTCAATTTGAGAATCTCCGAATGGGAAATGATGAATCGATTACAAGCTTTGGATCCAAACTCAGCTCTATCGCAAATGAGGCATTTGTATTGGGAAAAACATACAAAGATAAGAAGTTGGTAAAGAAGCTGCTGAGATGTTTGCCACCAAAGTTTGAAGTTCAAAAGGCTGTCCTTAAAATGGCAATGAACACTGGCGAAATAAAGTTCTCTCAATTACTTGGCATGCTCAAGGCAGAGGAAATAGAGGTTGAAGCGAATCAACCAAAGACAATCAAAGAAATTGTTTTAAGTGCATATCATAGTGTGGATCAGTTTCAGAAAATGGAAGAGAACATGAACCAGAAGCTGCAGGAAAGTATGGGGTTGATGGCCATAAATTTCGGAAGAGCCTTGAAAAGAATTGAAATATGTCAAGGGAGGACAGCTGGTAGGACTCAAGAGAGTGAGCCTGTACGAAGTTCAAATCGTACACAAAGGCAAAAAATGGGAAAGACAAGTAGGAGAAGAGACCTGCAATGTCACGAATGTGAAGGATACATACATTTCAAATCTGAGTGTCCTATAGCAAAACTCAGGGAACTCAAGTGCCATGAATGCAAAGGTTTCAGTCATGTGAAGACAGACTGCCCTAGTTATCACAAGAAGAATGACAGGTCGTTCTTGAGCTTTAGTGAAACCGAGTCGGAAGGTAGTGATGATGAAGGTGATATGTTCAACTTTGTGGCATTCGTGGGAGAAAAATCATATAAGGAATCGAATATTGAGTCTGAATCAGATGAAGATGATGAAATTGATGCCAAGGTTGAGTATCGATGACTGTATGATAATTGGGTAAAACTGAGTCATGACAACCTGCAATTGTTAAAGGATAAAGCCCTCTTGGAAGCGAAGGTGAATAACCTTGAACTAGAAAACACTCCGACAGTGGAAAAAAGGGAAACTGGAGGAGATGTCAAAGTGAAGGTCAAAGGGTCTGTTGTTTTGGGGAATAAAAACTTGTCAGACAAAGAGAACATGAAGATTCTGGAATTAGAACTCAAGATGATCAAAATGAAGGAAATGCTTGATGAAGAGAAGGCAAGGAGCATAAGTCTCGAACATGATCTCTCAGAAAACTTCAAGAGGATCAGAATGCTGAACAAGGGAACTGATAAATTGGACCACCTTCTGACAATGGGAAAGACATACAAACAGAACTGGGGACTGGGCTTTAATGGACGTGATCAGCCAAGTCAAAGTGCTGTGGAACCAAGCTATCAAAGCATGAAGAACTTTGTCCCTGGGAAAAATGATAGGGAAAAAGAAGAGAAGAATATTCAGTTAGAGATGGTTAAAACTGATATTCCAAGACGCTTGGTTATGAAACCAAAAAGGGAAATGCTGAGACAAAAAAGGGCGTGTTTCTTTTGTGAGAAGATTGACCACTTTAAGAGAAACTGCTTTGATTTAAAGAAGAAAATCAGGGAAGCTTGGAGCATGAACAACTGTCATATCGAGAGAAGGTGTTTCGGAAAGGTGTGGATAGCTAAGAAGCATATGTACTCCATACAATCAAGTGAGAACAAGATCACATTGATGCAGAGAACACAAGCAGCTGAAAATGAAAAAACTGTAGACGGGTGTGTTGCACAACCAGAGGTTGTGTGCAATCTGGTCCTTACAGAGATTGATGAAACTCACAAGGAAGAACCGTTCTCCCTCTCCGCCGGTGGATCTGGCCTCCGGGTTTCCCAGTCCGACATGCCCTCCGTCTAAGCAGCGCGTTACTTTACCTTCTCGGGCTTCTCCGAAGAACCGTTCTCCCTCTCCGCCGGTGGATCTCTACGCCGACGAGATCTTTCCGACCTCCTTCATCCAAGATCTTTCCGACCGCCGATGAAACTCACATCAAAGGCCTGATGAGAAAGACACTCGAGGATTATCATCTCACACGGATTTACCAGTGTCGCAGAGACGTCTTTCTAATCTAGTACTGGATAGCTTTGAGATGCTCAATGATGCCACACTTGAGTGATAAGATCTCTCGATCACTGTCTAGATTGGGCAAGAGAACATAAGGTAATACAATGAGTGTGCCCTGTCAGGTAGTAGCCCTTTCTTTGGACTAAGGTCGTTCATTCCTCTGTATTCGTTCTGAATCTCTCTTGGGAAAAGGCTGCTGGATGAACATAGAGTTATGCAGAGAGTGTGTCCTCGGGTCAGGTAGTAGCCCCTATTCGGACTGAGGTAGATCACACTCTGCACACCTTAAAGGCAAAGATTGAATCACATGTCCCTCTTGACTTAGTTAACCCTGTCAGGAGAAGTATCCTTGGAGTTATGGTTATGCGTCGACTGTCTTAAGCTGTGTGTCAGTGGGTTGCTCATTTTCACTTGTAAACTTCACATGAAATGACACTGAGCTGTCTCCTCTGTGTTCTTAGTACCAAGTTAGAACATGTTAGTTGTGCACAAAATTGAATTTGACTTCATTTAAAAACAAGTTGTATCTCGAGGCTGTGTGGTTCGATTTTCATCACGGGGTACTCACAAATTCTCTGAGCAAACTGCATGAGCTAAATTGCTAAGCTCTTGTCAATTTTTGAATTTAATTTCAATTGATCGATATGGGTTTGTTTCAAAATTGATTGTGGTTTATTACCGGTTTGCACTAACAATTGTGATTTGAGTGGTCTGGTTTAAGCACGTATGGTTTAGGGTTTTTCACTTTCCGCGTGACTTATATATTCAGCACAAGGTCTTTTAGTGTGCTACTCTTCCGCTGCTGCCGAGAACAAATTCTACCCACGCGCCGAGGAAAGGATTCCGACCACCATGCCTCGAACCCGAGAGCAAGCTAAGCGCCTCGCCGTTACCCTCGATGCCTCTGCCTCCAAACGCCGCAAGCCAAAATGTGCATCTGCCGCAACGCCGTCGAACGACGTGGATGATGCTGAAATACGATTGTGACTCCAGAGCTGCTGGACGAGGATGATGCTGAAGCAACAGAATCCGTTGTCGCAGCTCCCGCCGAAGATGGGTCTGATTTTGATGGAGAATAGGAAGAATGGTCCGATGAAGATTTTTTTCCGAAGTAAGTAAATTCTTCCTTATGGGCCTCTCTGTGTGGTTATTGGTTTTTGTCTAAGAGTGTGCTCAAGCATGGGGAGAGTACAACATATCTAGGATGGTTAAGTATCTTTGGTTTTTGAAACTAGGAACTCTAGTATACAGGGGGAGTAGTGAGTTCGTTGGTTCATTTTTGGATGTTTGTGAATTACCTCTGGTATTGTAATCATTCTGGTTGTGTGTGTGGCTAGGATCATGGCTTACACTCCTTAATCAATCCAGTTCTTTATGGTTACTTGTCGTTGGATATTACTTGTTGTGGCCTTGTATTTGTGTATTGAAAACAGGTTGCTTGGAGATACACACTCAGAAAAAAAGGGGGAGATTTGTTAAGTCTGGTGTTTTGGACAGCTGAGTTGCTGTGCAACACAAGAAGTGAGACCTAAGACGCGAGACTAAATAAGAGCGTGGGTGACGTGGCAAAAGACTATTGGAGCTGTAGATACAATTCGTGTCTGAACAAGAAAATCTCAATATCGAAAAAACGAAGATTTGGAGATATTCTCATATCAGAAACAAGATATTCTTGACAAGCAGAGTTGGTGAATATAAAGAGCGGAGGAGCCGCTAGGGTTTAGTTTATCGAAAATTAGAGACGTGATGGTACTACGTGCTTTAAGGTTTTGGTGAGTGAACAAAGAGAGATTGCATAGTTGTTGCTGTGCAGATAAGCTTGGGTAGATTAGGAATTGGTCAGTGACGAACCAACGTGTTGATGTCATGTAATCCTAATTAAACAACTTGTAATTTTTTTTTTAAAACGATTTCTAATAAAGCAAATAGGTATTTGCAGAACCCTATCGTTTGTTCATCGTATACGTGTTCCACGTTTTACAAAATACTATTTCGTGTTACAACAATTCTTGGGTACCTACATTTACAACAAAAAGGATTTATCATAAATGATATTCCTATAAAAAATTGATGTACTTGGACTAGCTAAGGGCCAATTTGGTGGTTGACATAAAATTATCATGATGCTTAATTTTTTTTTAAAGGCATAAGTGACAGAAAATATTAATAGTGGTTTAATTAGTATTACTGGATGCACTAAAACAAAATCAAGGTTTTCATGTCGGTTTAAGAAATAAGTTGGCAACACTATTCAGACCTAACTCTAATAGTTAAGTATATCTTTCATCAATTTCCTACCAACCTAATTACATGCGTCTTCACATGCCTTTACACTTTGTTTTTCTAATTTTCTTCCATCAAATCAAATACTAATTAATGTGCATGCCACACAATTCTTTATTATATATACATATATATATATAATTTGACTAGTTAAAATGGTATGAAAACATTGATAAATTAGTATATTTCCCATATAACTGGCCACTATAGTCTATATTCACTAGCTAGGCCTTCATATATTTAATACATGGAGAATAGTTATTAAAAGTTAATAGAAAATAATTGTATACGATCTATACATGCACGGATGCTTTTGTTTTTCCAAACAACAAAATTGGTTGTTTAAAAAGATTGTATTGTATTAAACATATTTAGAGTTCGCCCTAGCGAAACTCTCCCAGGCGTTAGTTTCGAGGAACCGCTGTTGAAGTTTTCAATTTCAGCCTCCGCCTCCGGGTTTTCCAGTCCGACATGCCCTCCGTCTAAGCAGCGCGTTACTTTACCTTCTCGGGCTTCTCCGAAGAACCGTTCTCCCTCTCCGCCGGTGGATCTCTACGCCGACGAGATCTTTCCGACCTCCTTCATCCACACCGGATCTTCATGACGCCTAAGGTCGAGTCTCTGTTCACGCTCTTTCCTTCATCTCCTGCTATGTTATGGTCAGTATACCTATTCTCTCACCTCAGTGTGGTGACTTTTCTGGCGCTGCCAAACCCTACACTCCCGCCGGAGCCACCAGACCCACCGGATCCGCCGGATTCACGCTCTTTACGTCGACCGCAGCCGTCGCCTCCGCTCGCATTTTCACTGTCCGCCATGTCTGCCGGCGAGAACTCCTCTCGTTCTGCTATCACCTTCCGTCGATTTCTGGCGAGAACCTTTCAAGCTCGTCATTCCTCCAACCGTCGGGCTCTGCTCTTACCGGCGCCGCTTAACCCTCTCAAACCTCCGTGGCTTTCGCCATCACCAATCTCGCATCAAAGCTCAGATCTCGGGCAGTCACTGCTCTCCTTCCTAGCCGATGCCTGATGGTAATCCTCCAAGAGCGAGTCTTCCTCCGCCGTGGCCCACCACCTCGTGTCCACTTCTGTAGATCGGCGTTCTCCTCACCATAACACAATCATCATTGCTGATCTAATATGGGTTGGGCCCAAGGGAATAGTTTAGTGGGCTATGTCACGTCATCTGGCCCTTTTAGAAGCTTCACTTGTATCTCTTCAACTGGTCCAGTGACAAGCTTGTTCGAAGCTGTTTCATTCATCAGAACCAAACTGAAAAATCTAGACCATAAGAGTCTTTACTTCTCAACTTTCTCCCTTTGGGAGAGATCAATTCCACTTTTCTCCTTTTTTGGGGAGAGACCACTTTTACATTCCTCCTTTTTCGAGGAGAGATCGGTTCCATCAAATTCCCTCTCTATGAGAGGTTGGTTTTCTTCGGTCCTAATGCCGAGAAAACATTCCTGATTCTTAACTGTATTGTTATCTTGTGTAGCGGTCTCCACGGGATCAGGAGATACAACAGATCTCGTTTCGAAGAGTCTCCGAGGTGTGGATTGGATTTCAAAGTCACAGTTTAAGGTGACAAACTTTCAACTTTCCGGCTTTGCCGTGAATGTTTTGTCGACGCATCCGATTTTGTTGGATTCGCAGTCGCTTCTATCGACGCATTCGAGTTTTAGCTCAAATTTCGTTGTCAACCTTTTACGAAGATCTATCTGCTTTAATTTTTCTTGTTTTTATGTTTTGTGGTAATGTTCAAAGAAAATGGATAATTCTCTCAGGTTATATTATGAAATTGTAATTAATGAAAAGAAAAAAAAAGAAAAAAAGATTGTATTGTATGCATGTATTAAGATTAGTCTCATAATTGACGGTGACGTCGAAGATGGTGCGGCATACAGAAAGGCATAGTAACATCTCAAATGGGGCAATAGTGAAATTCCAATGGTGTTCAGCATGGTATACTTCATATTTTTGAATTGTTGATATGTTGAAAAATCCCTTAATATATAGGTTTTTCTTTTGAATTGTGTTTTATGGCTTATAACCGCTCTTATGTTTTCGAGAAATTTCTTGCAACCCCCTTAAACTCTTGCAGAAGCCCTGGTTAGGATCAACAAACTAATATTCTATAAAGAAAGCTTCCCATTACATAAAAATAAATTTAAAGTTTTTTTATATTTTCCGTTTTGTTGGATAGCAGCAAAGGCAAAAAGATTTGTGTTTTAATATTGTTCATATTAATAAAATACATCTATGATATTACTGATAGCACGGTATCAATAAATTGATAATATTATTTAATTATAACCAATCGGACTAACATTGAATTCATCATTTGAAAAGAAAGAACAGTAGAAAAACAAGCTCCTTTAGCTCTTGGGGCAAGACAGTTGAAATGTGGCCCTATGCTCCATCGAAGGGACCAACAAATCTTCAGTTTTGTTTTATAATTTTCTATTATTAGCATTGGAAATGAGCCATCTACAAAATGATATTATAAAAAATGGGGCAATCTTAGCTAATTTAGGGAAAATAAAAATTATTATTTTGGCTATCAAAACAATCCAAAATATTTTTTGTTAACCGGAATTAAACTATTTTTTGTTAATGGAAATTTGAGACTTTAATAATGCATTTCATTTGTAAGCAGAATAAAAAGAGAAGTAGTGTAAAATTTAGTCTAATTTAATTTTGAAGCTACATAATTTATTAATTTAATTGTAAACCAAAGATAGTATTAGCAGATGAAGAACCAGATTTGTCGCGAAAGAAAACTGAAAGTTGATAAAAAGAAGACATAGCAACTCAAAATTCATGCAAGTGGGCAAATAATATATAGCCACGTAGGCACAGTTCAGGGAGCTGTGTGATGAAGACACATTCACATGTTTTATAAAACTCAAGTTATTGTGGGAAGAAAATAACAAATCATCTTATATTAATATTTAATTATAACCAATGTTTTATAAAACTCAAGTTATTGTGGGAAGAAAATAACAAATCATCTTATATTAATATTTAATTATAACCAATAATCTTACCGTTGAATTTGAATCACATTACGTATTTTGATTTGATTACACAAAGTAATTATTTTCGATGATATTCGTATATTTTCTCTAGAAAGAGAATCAGTGCAACTATATATGAACTACACTATTAAAACTAGTCATTCTTTTTTTGAACAAAAAACTAGTCATTCTTTATATCCAATTTTTCTGATACGAATAAATTCGAGCTGAGATTTATTAGTGAAAAGTCGAAAATTAAAGGCATTACTCAATCTCCCACGTCTAGAAAGTTTTAGGCAAATTACCAAATTCATTATGCATAATATAATTTTCTTGTGCAACGCTTTTCGAAACTGGTTCAAAAATCAAAAGATAATTAAAAGATACGTGATTTGAGTTTCTGGATGACTAGAGCAAAGGACGCGAGCATATGTGCCTGAACTCCAATTAGTCATTTGGAAGGCTGTAAAGAACATATTCAGTTTACGAGTAATTTTTGTTTATTCTCAAAAATTATAATAAATCTATTGTATGTGTTTTATATAGAATAACAAGTTCTAACTAAGGTTATATATTTATTTCACGACCAGTTTTTGTCCTTTAAAAACAAAATAGTAGTACAGGCAATTTTTTTTTTTTTTGGGGTCGGATTGCAAGATTTATACAATTTATATGAAACTATTAAAGTTAATATAGATAGAAGGAAGTATTAATTTTGTTTCATAAGAGACGGAAAAAAAAACGAAAGAAAAAGTATTCAGTATAGGATATTTTCTGTCATTTTGGACCTAATTTCATTATAGATCTGGCAAAATTGTTGGTTATCTTTCGTGGGATTTTTCAATAGATTTGGAAAGATAAAAGTTATGGTTCAGTTGAACCGTTTCGAAGAGGTAACTGACAGATTTAGAAGCGGATGGTGGCAACGGTTCTTCCCATGCTTCAATCAGTGATGGTTATTCATTCGGTGCTGGTGGGTTTCTCGTCAAACCACGATTACTCCGGAAAGCGGCATGAAATGCAAATTCTTAATTAATCGATTATTTAGAACGGTGATCTCAGTGGCTTTGTTGTTATCAATAAAGCAATATAAAAAGTTATCTTGTCTCGGTGGCTCCTACTAGAGCAATAAAAAGAGAGTGACAACAGTAGTCAATTCAGTTCGAAGCGTTAATAGATGTTTTTAGATTTCTATGAAAATCATCTCATTAGAGATTTAACCATTCCAAAAACAAAAGTTGAGCAATTTATCCGAAAAAAAATTTAGACATACATACGCAAAAAAATATCGTTATTTACTTTGAACCCCTATTGATGGATCCTATTTTTCTAGTTTTTGTAAACACTTTGATATTTTCATTCTCTTAATACTATTATTCAGCTTGAAAAAACAAAATATGTTTTAACCTAAGCATCTCGTTTATATGGTTATTTCCTGGTTTATGGATGGTTATAGAACCTAAATTCGTTTAATATATATATTTTTTTCTAATTAATATGACACGTGACACTATGCTGACATGATAAGTGTTGGAAATAATTGTTTTATTGGATTGAACCAAATAAAATCCTTATTACTCAAAAATAGGGGGAAAATTTTAAAAATACATTAACTATATACTATTTGCTAAAAACATACACAGATTTTTTTGACTTCTCAAAAAAATACATGAACTATTAATCACTTCACTTTTAATATTCAAACTATTAATCACTTCCTCTTTAATACTCAAACTAAATCTCGTGTATTTTACGACATTTATATTTTTAAAACCCAATTTTGTCCTCCTCTATTTTGCAAATTATATTTATTTTATTAGGAAAAACATATTTAATAATTAAAAAAAAAATTGATCCCAATTCATAACCACCATTTTCATTCCAACATAGACTTGAGGAAATCGGAATCACAGCATGATCCGATTCGCGAGACCAAAATTAAATATCGCCTCAATGAGTTACGATCTTCTCCAAATATGCTACGCTAGTCGAACAAATCCAATGATTCCTATTTCGTCGTCAACCCTCCCTCTGCATTTTTTCGATCGACCACCACAGTTCTGGTGAAGACGGCAACGAGATCCGTTAGAGTTTGCGACTCCGACGATGAAAATGGACCAGATTCAATCCCGATGAGACGTCGAAACTCTCTCCAATTTCCGATCAACGACCACAATTCCGACGATTCAAAACTGTCTCTGCCTCCGACGATGTAAAGCACAATGGTATGGACCCAATCAATACAAACATCCTCATTTTCACCAAAAGAATCGTGGTTCAAATTTTAAATTATAACATTGTAGAGAAGAACAAAAAAGTCGTAACTTATTTACACGATTAAGTAATCTAGTGAGCAATTTGGCAATGTTTATTGATTAGTATTAGTTCAGCTTACATTGGTTTTAAAAGCGTATTTTTTTTCTCTTAGACAGACAAAATATGGAACTATAGATAGGAAAATAATGGTCTAGTTCCACACATAAATCGAAAACTACATCGTGTCGGAGAATATAGTTTGGCATATGGGACTATTTACAATGTACTTTTAGGTTATGGTGATTAGTTCATGAACCCAACCATGCCGAATTTAGCTTTTCTCTAACCGCCGCCAAATTTTAAGAAATTAAAAAAAAAAAAAATCAAACCACAACCGCACAACGTCTTAATTAACAGCACAAAAAAAAGATTGGAAACTTCCACTCATGTGTTTATGACTGTGTTAACATAACTAAGATACAATGAATATATAAAATGTGCTAATGGAGCTTAATTTAATAAATTTAAAATAATAATAAATACAAAAAGTGATTGTCCCCGTCGGAACAAAAAAATCTAAAGGGTTTCTAGTTTCGTGGCCTGTGGATTCTCAAGTAACGAAAGTCAAGAATGTACGTTGATCCATGTGATCGTCTTTAGTTAGGAAATTATATTCAAACATCAATTAGACGTAATTTAATTACAAGAGTTACAAAAAGCAGTATAACAAACCGTCGTGGATATTAATTCTATATATAATATGGGTGAAGCCGTACGTATAATCGATGCATTTGCAATGAAAAATAATTAACAGGTAAAATTAAGTGATACACGTACGGTTGATATGCGATTTTTATTACATGACAAAACTAAAAAGTCTATAGCTACTAGTTTCGATTGAATACCACAAAATGTTAGATAGATTTGGCCCATTTGGGTGCAGTCGTTTTTGTTCCTGTGGGCGATCACCATTTTTGTTAGGTCTGTTTTGAGTATAATTTAAAAGCTGTTTAAAGATTCCCCAAAACAAGAATTTCCATTTCCTATAGTTTGGTAAACCAATGGATCTGTGTGCTATGGTTATAGTTGGTTAAATAATGTGATGACCAGAAAACAATATTTATAACTTAATTCGTCATAGCCATATCCTTGTATTACTCGAACTATATAAATCAACACATATAATCCATACTATCTACTTTCATACTTTTTTGGGGGGTCAAACTATCTACTTTCCATACTACTGTATGATCCATAAGAATTGTTGTAAACAATATTATACGTAATGGACACTAAGAATTCGATATAGTATCCCTATAAAAATATTAATAGATAAATATTCTGATTTCATTTTCTATTATGAATTTCAGTCTCTTAAATCTTCCATCGATTTAAAAAAAAAAAAATTAAGAACAAACAAAAGTTCATAGATCTATGAATATATTTTTTTGTGCAACATCGATCTATGAATTATGTCCTCAATTTTATTGATTTTGAGATAGAACGAACACTATATTATTGTATATTTGTATTACATATGCATATATATATATATATGAGTACAGGTGTATGTATATATTTACATTTTGAAGTGGGCACCGAGCGGTTAAATCTAGAAAAAGGTTTTGAATATGCTGATATGAATTTCGGTGAAGTTTAACCTTTTCTTGATTCCTAATCTTACGAATATATAGGAACCGAATATATCATTTTCCGAGATCATGCAGAGATATGGTTTTTGATCAAATTCCTTAATTTATTAATAGTTTATGTGTATTCTAGGAATTTCGAATAATCTTGGAAGCTCGAGGTTAGTGATTCCATAAGATAGAACATTTCACGCCATTTCCAGTCATTAGATTCATTATTAATCCTACTACCATTTTCTACCTTAAGAGTTCATATTCATAACATAAAAAAACACTTGACATATTCAATTAATAATAAAAAATAACATTTTAAGACGACCATTCCAATTTCGAAAGAAAAAAAAGACGACCATTGCAACAAATTCTTTACCACAAAAGCCTAACCTTAGGGTCCAAATGGTAGCATTAGTGGAATAAGAGAAATAAAGATGAGTGAAATAAATATTTGTGGAATTGGGATGAAGGATTAATTTTGTTCTACTCGTTCTTTTTGAAAATAGTAGACGAACAAAATAATTTAAATTTTGTGAAATAAACAGTTTTTCTGATGGAATTGAGTGGAATTGGGTGAAATGTTTTTTCACTTGTTATTATAGTAAAATAGTAAATTTTTTAAAAAATACTCAATTCCACCAAATTTTGTTCCTCTAAGCATCCATTTTCAGCCTTGATATTTGCAGCGTACTAACACATTCGCAAGTTTAAACTTTAGCTGACTAGCTAGTAAGCTAAATTAATACTCTCTCTCTCTTTTCAATTAAAACCACACTCAAATATAACAACAATTAAAAAAGTAATCAGCAAATAACCATTCGTAACATAGCTCGCAATCGCATGATTAAACAACAATCTGAATTCTTAAATAAAAGCGGTCGCTTTTGTAAGCCATCAAAAGCTCATATCTCATGCGACTTAATACTACAGCCCAATTATAAAAGTTTAGACGTTTTCTAATCCAAAATTCAGATATGGTCTTCTTTTTTTTGGAGTTCCACTGGCTAACCTATTGTGGCCTAACGTATAAATTAGATTAGTAAGTCACGTTCGTTTTGTTCGTTTTATTAGTTTAATTACAATTTAAACTCGGCTCAATCTTTCTAGTATTTCTATAAGTACTTGTTTACGATATTTTATCAATAAAAAAATATTGTCTTAAATTTTCACACGTTTAAGAAACTGAAAGTAAATGAAACCATATCTATTTAAAAAAAAAAAATATATATATATATATATTTCATTCACATTTCTAAAATAACAACAACAAAAAATTACTCACGTAATATCTAAAAAAAATATGCTTTTAAAAAACCGTTTTTAATCGAAAAATAAAAAATTTCAAGGACCCAAGGGAATTTTTTTTTAAAAGAGAATTAAAGGGCTGAAAAAATAGAGAAAGAGAGAGGGGCAAAATGTGGCCAAAAAGGTACAGAGGGAGTCACCAATGATAGATGGAGTTTTTTTCCAATTTCTTTCTCTCTTCCTTCTTCTCGCACCTCTCTCCCTCTATAAATTCCTCTTCTCCTCCTTCCCCATTTCCTCCTCCCCACTCTCTCACTCTCTCTCTCTCTCTCTACATCTCTCTGTTCAGATTGTAAGAAAAAAATGACGAACCAGAATGTCATCGTTTCCGACAGAAAACCCATCTTGGGTTTGAAAACCATCACTGTCTCTGTCTCTAACTCGGCTTTGTTCTCTTCACCTCCCACTTACTTTACCTTCCCTCGTCGAAAGTTCTTGAAACTTCTCGAAGCAGCCGACAACAACAGCAAGAACAATCTTGGTGCTGGAAAGATTGCATCTTGGGTCGATTCCATGCGTGATTCTTCCCCTACACGTCTCAGATCCTCTTCTCATGAGTCTGTCTCAGATAACGACGATCAAACTTCTTGGATCGTACGTTAATTATTTGTATCTTATCACCTGCAATTACCCATTTCCGGATTTTGGAATCTGATCATGATCTTGTGTTTTTAGGTTCGATTTCCTTCGGCTTTAAATAGGTTTGATGAGATTGTGAATGCTGCAAAAGGGAAACAGATTGTTATGTTTCTTGATTACGATGGGACTCTTTCTCCCATAGTTGAAGATCCCGACAAAGCTTACATAACCCATGAGGTTTTTATTTTATTTTGTACCATAGCTTATAAGATTTTTTGGGATTAATTAATTATTTGTTGTTGAATTTAGTAATAATGTATATTTTTGTTTTACAGATGCGAGAAGTTGTAAAAGACGTGGCGTTAAACTTCCCGACTGCTATAGTCACCGGAAGATCCATAGATAAGGCACATTACATTTTAGTTTTTACCAAATATTTACTATTTGATTTTTTTTTTTAATAAACCATTAGTTTATATTGATGCTAACTATGTGATAAAAATATGATTTGTTGTTTTCAGGTTCGTAGTTTTGTCAAACTCAACGATATTTACTACGCTGGAAGCCACGGCATGGACATTGAAGGTCCGACAAACGAAAGTAATTACGGCGAGGTGAGGAAACAATGCAGAAAAATCGATAAAAAAATTGTTTTTATTTTTATTTTAATCTGATTTCTAAAAGATTTTTTTTTTTTTTTTTT